>NJDD01004706.1:15089-26109 GCA_002245505.1 Calephelis nemesis | reverse complement strand
TATTATTTTCCTATCAAAAAGCAAAAACTTTAAAGAGCGCCATAATAATCTTTTATATTAGGTTTAGCATAGCCTGAATAATACAAAAAATAAAGAAAGACTGATTTTCCATAGTATAACTACATTTAAAGCTACCTTCGCGTTTATAATGACTAACTAAATCGGTAGATAGAAATCCAAGGGATAAATCGAAAAACGAAGGCTATTTCGTTACAGCAATAGTTTTTTTTTGTATCTGTGTATTAAACAAGACTTCGGAAGTAGTATAATACACACACGGTTAGATTTGTATTTTATCGATAAAACACATATTATGAATTCTAATTCACTTCCCTAATCAAGTACCTACTTTAAATGTCAAGATGAATTATTTGGTTTTTGTTTTCAATTTTATTAAAAAGTAGGAACTGATTCTATGTATATTAAAGTTGTATCTTCCTATTTATGGCATGAACAATCAATTTCATGAACACTTTCTTTGCAAGATGCTTTCTAACATATAATAATGATTAAGTTAACTTACCGATGAAACGAGACTTTTGCTTTATTTTCTGTCAATACACCAACTCTATTGGAACATCCAGGCACAATGCACGCCATTATTCTTTACCAAATGAAAACCACACTCAAACCGTTATATTATTCACAATAGGTAATTATTTTAAGCAAAGTCGTCAAAATAATGTGTTAACCAGCAGAGTAACAAACAATATGGCGATTCTAGAGTCTAGACTAGTGGCGCTCGGCATTTGAAGACGCACGGAAGTGCAATTGCTATCTCTTTTTGACACATACGATGTCAACATTAAAATTATTGAGAGAGGTATAGGTTATTTATTCAACTTAAATGTGATCCATCTAGGGGATACTTTATCTGAGGGTCAAATGTTTCAAGTTTCATATTTCTTTTTTTTTTTTTATTCTTTTATTCCATATTTTCCATACGTATTTTTCCATGTGGTAATTGCAATAGAAAGGCTATATTTTAACCGACTCAAAAAATAAGCTTAATAAATAAAAAAAATTAATAATCACAAACTAAATAGGGATACTACGTATGTTAGAATGGTGCTTTTACTAGTACTAGTGGTCGCCCATTGGTCGAAAATCGATCATAATGAATCTTAATATCTTGTTGATAAGAACGCCGTCTTCATTTCTCAAGACCAACTACTTTGTTTCCAAACTGTAAGGTGGGCCGTCCGTCTTATATCGTTATCATCGATATATTTGTGTGTGTCAAATGCATGGTAGTGTGGCTAATGTTTTATTTATTGATTTAATTTACTTTCTAAGCATTATTATTGAAAAATTAGCGTTCCGCAATTCTCCTACACATAAACTATAAGTGCAAAGAGAATATAATCACTACGTTTTACTTGGTCCCTCCATCTTGACGCTCAACCACAATGAACTCACTCTACCTGCACTTCTGAATTCTCACTTACACTCAGTTGGACAGCTCACAGGTGACGGCAGAGTGCTGTCTCTTATCATTTTATGATAATATATCGTCCTGTGGTTCATATGACCCATCTTTTTTTGGCACGGGACTGTAATCTATTCATAGTATTCCTGTTCTTTTTGCTACACTTTTTCCAGGTTAGAGTAAGACACACTTAATTTGCGATCGCAAATAAAGTAAAATAAGATACAATGAAATAGCTAAAGTATTATCCAAGGATGGTGTTAAGTGTAATCGCCTCTGTGGTCTAGCGGTCTAAGTGTTGGACTTGACTGCATGAGGTCCCGGGTCGGTTGGTATTTCTAATTTAAAATATTGCTCGGGATTGGATATGTGCCCGGTTGGCGAAAGGCTTGCCACCTATCACATTGTGGGACTTACTGCACAATCGGCTAGTCGTGGGTGCCCTGGTTGTGCCTCTGCCTACTTCTTCAGGGATATGGGCGTGACGATACTTTACTTTTACTTTATGGTGTTAAGTTTCCGAAACCGACGTGTTTGTATAAAAAGGAGTGAATGTGGAGGAAGCCAGGCAAGTCTGCAAGGATCGTGAGATTTGGCACTCCAAACTTTCTTTCTACCAACCTCGTTAGGGACCATTGACCTTCAGGAACTTGGATTTACGGCTTCAAGCTCCTAGAGCGGGGTAAACAAAAGAAATTATATAGAGTGGATAAAGCCACAAGCTTCTGCAAAAAATGCATAAATAAAACTATAGATACAAAATATTTTTTATTTCGTTTGGTTTGATCACCTCTTCACACTGTACATATCACGAAGACCAATGTTTCAGAATCCAGCACATTGAAATACAAAAATAAACCTTATCGTTAATTATAGTTAATATTAAACGTAATGAGATCGAACTCACTACCCAATCGCACACAAGTGCACGTCATTAGTAAAACAAAATTAAGCCTAAAAATAAAACTTTGGCTTTACAAAATAAACATATGGTTGATATTTTTACAGTTTTACCTAATTTACGTTAATAAATATTACAGTAGTACTATTTAAATTATGCGCATCGGCTATATTCGTCAATCATCGGAAATCCGAATGTATTTTAAAGATATCTATATAGAGTTGTTATTACACATAATTAATAATTTCCTTTAAATTAAGATTTAGCCAATTTAAAAAAAAAGTATAAAGTGTGAAAAGTTTTAATAGTAATAGTAGAAAAAAATTAAATAGTAGTACATACTGTATTTAGGTTTTGAGTCACAGATTAAAAAAAACAATAAAGAATTCATCTCTCAATTATATCATGTGGTTGGCCAATTATCCATCAGGTTTAAAACTTGATTAAGCCGATTATTAAATTAATATAATTCTCATCGCCACAAAAAATATTTAAATTACAATTAAAGAAAAACACTCAAAATACATCACAGAAAATTTACAAGTTTTATTGAATACATAATTTTTGTACTTTCATTAACTGACCACATAAAGCAAAAGATCCTTGAGTTGGTCCGGGTTCCCTAAGTAGAATAGATCTTCTGCTTCTATTCCAGGCAGCTTGTAAGAGGCTGGCACAAGTTTATATACACGTAATCACTAACATGACCACTGGTGGTAGAATGCTGTGCAGCAACTTGGTAGGGATCCACCGCCTTACCTATTCCTGTCGCCATAATAACTCTGGCATGTCCCTGCCCGGAGGATAGGGTAATCAGTAGACTTGCACAATAGACCTATCATCCCGGCCACAGAACAGCAACGCACCTGTAACATCTATGGTGTCTATAGATCAAGGATATCTTTTACCATCAAATCCGTGAGCTTGTTCACTGGCCTCTCACATAAAAAAGTAGACTGCCTTGAGGTTGTACGAGCCTGTGCATGTGTGTTCCATTTGTGTATTTGAGTACTTAAGTTTTGTAACCACATTCTAATACCAAGACTCTGGATCTCCACTTCTAGGTCCGGGAGCTACAATACAATAAACGTATTTTTTTCAAGATTATGGATGGCAAACAAGCAGACATATTTCCAGATGGTAGAAATCCACGCCGCCTAGAGGGACCAAAGTTGGTAATGGTGCGTTGCCAATCTGAGGTCGGGATCTTAGGAAAGCAAGTTTACCGGCTACATTACCCTCCGAACCGGAATACGTCAACGACAAGCATTGACGTTTTGGCGGCAGGAGTAGGTAAGGTGGTGCAGGTGGTACCAATCCGGACAAGTCGCTGTGGAACTCTACCACCTAGTAAATATAACCAATAGGTACTTTTAGATTTCGAGTGTTACATGAAGAGTTCCAGAATCGTATGACATGGAATAAGTTGGTTGGCAGTTTTACTGCATTTTAAAAAAAATTAACTTAAACATTAATTAAGTCATTAATTTAGATATTAATTGAATTATTATTCTAATTTATCATAATACTAAACAATATGCACATTTAGTGGATTTCTAAACCCTGCTTTAACCATACAAGTTATATACACAAACAGTAATAAACATAAACACCTACAATAATTGTTTTAGGTGAGATAATTGGAAAAAAATAAAGTAATGTAACGACTGTATTATTATATAGCTTTGTATTATTTTTATGATTACTACTTTTTTTTTTTAAATTATTGTTTTAACCCACGATATTTGTTCGTATTGTTGTTATTGTATCGCTATGTACAAATTTATTCCAAGCCTGAAAATGCTAGAGTTAAAAAAATAGTTTAAGTTTATTTACTAAACCTTATTTCATTGTTATTAATATCATTGCTTTTATTTTGCCTCTGTGTTTAGCGGTCTGGTTGATAGATTTGACTTCATGAGGTCACGGGTTCGAAGCCCAGGTCGGACTACATTAAAAATGAGTTTCATTAATTTTCTAATTAGAACGGGCAACGTAGTTCGGAATTGGATATTTGCCGATGGGCGACAGGCTTGCCGCCTATCTTATTGTGGGAATTAGTCTTCGGCTCGCCGTGGGTGCCCTGAGAGAAATTCTGTCTAGCTCTTCGGGGATAGGGGCGTGAAGATACCTTCGCAGCAGTGTAATAGTCGTTCAGATATTGAAGGCAAACAAACAGACAGAAGGTCCCAAATCCCGATGAAACACGCTGCCTTAAGGCAACAAACAAATTGAGCCTATAACATGAAACCTCTTTCGTAACTTAATGATATTACTGTAAATTTTAATCTCGCAGAACTCCTACTGAATATTTTAAGATTTTAAAAAGTTTTTTTTTTGCGAAAACGTAAATTACTTGCTCGACTCCTATATATTTTTATAAGCATGTTAATGAATTTCTCCGTCATTACGAAATAGACTTCAAAAATATGTTTTCTAGAACGTACTTCTAAGATGATACCATTGCCACCAAGTCTGGATCTAATTTTAAAATCCCAGGGATATGGTGGAAAATATATTTTTTTACCTAATAACATTTTTGTGTATTAAGATTTTTGTCTATTCAGAAAATCGAAGACGGTGTTTGCAGTTTAAGTGCGCTTAAACTATTAAATCTCTACGTTTTGATATAATATCAAAAATCGTGATCATTGAAAGCGGTGAATAGATATATAAATATTCTTGTACAAGTTACACAACTTTAATCTAACCTTAAAGTAAGCAAATTATATGCTTGTGTTATGGGTGTCCACGGTACTAATACATAGAAATACTTAAATAGACACCAGAATAAGTTTAATAAACATCCAGACCCAAAAATACAGATATCTGAATGTTAATCGCACTAATGCTTGCCCCCGTCGGGAATCGAACACGGGCCTCACTGTTCGCCGATGGAGTAAGGCTTGTACGCGAGCAACTTAACTAGCTAGGCGGTCAAAATTAATATTGCTTTTGTTATTACTATCACACACATACTTCTTGCCTTAGTTGTCTTAGCTTTTGTATTTTGTGGTTGAAGCCTCGTTTACATTGTTAATGGATTTATACACACAATGACGCATATGACAGTACATTATCTCTCCAAGTTGTTGCACGAATATAGCCTAATCAAGTGACCCCTTAAAATCATTTATATAGAAAACTATTAATATGAAGAATGATCACTTTACAATTCATTAAATATTATTACTTGGCAGTTATACAATCGTTACACTACATTTTCCATTGGTATTATAAATTATAACTCATATTCTATTAGTTTGTTTTGTTAGTTGTTCGTAGTCCTTAGGTTTATAAGATTAAGGTAACCCATAAATTACCTTATTTTGGAGCAAGATTTTCAATGAATAAAAAAAACTTATCTGCCATCTGAATTTTTAAAAAAATCCAGTAAAGTCTATGTTTCAGATATAACCCCCATAAGCCGCCATAAAGGGGGATAAAACAAAAATTTAGTAACATAATTTATGGATCGCCCCTATTTTGGAGTGTGTTTGACGAGTTGAATGCCAACTTCTCTTCCCATCATCATCCAGACGACGAAGGTCAGTCCCTCAGCAGTCCCCTCGCTTTGGCGGTGAGCTTGCGGACCCTCCCCCGCGAGGAGATGGACACCAGCTCCCGGGGCTCCTGCCGCGAGTCTTGTGACTCCCGCGACAATGCCGACCCGGAACCGTCAGTTGCTGGAAAATTAATCCAGGTTTAACATGAGAATTAGACTGTTATTATTTTTTTCATCAACTCCAATAAAACAAATAATATGCTTGTGTTATGGGTCTATGATGTCTATAACAGTTACCCCAAACCATCAGGACAGTTATGCACTCGTTTGGTTTTATTAGAACATCTTCACGCCCATATCTCCGAAGTGGTAGGCAGAGGCACAACCAAGACTAGCCGAAGACATTAAGTCCCACAATGTGATAGGTGGCAAGCCTGCACCAACCGGGCACATATCCAATATCGGGCAATTATAAGAAAGTGTAGTTGGATATTCGAAACGATAAAATCACGATAGTGATGCAGCTTTGCGATTTGGTTTCAGCGTTTGACTTATTATTTCTGGTGTACTTAAACAGTAAATTGTAATAGTAGATACTTTGATCTCACGTGTATTGTGAACTAGCGCCCCGCCCCGACTTCGCACGGGAATAAAATATACACATAAAAGTTCCCTTTCAATAACTTTATTTCTTTAAAAAAAAACGCATCAAACTCCGTTGCGTAGTTTTAAATATTTAAACTTTTACAAAATTTTGTTTATAGAATAGAGGCGATCAAGTTACAGTTTTAATTTTCACAATTTCGACGGCATTTAATAATAAGTTTCAATATTCAGTCTGTGTTTAGGCGAAATAATGACTGAACTCAAATAACTACATAGCTATATATTAATACGTTATGCCAAAACTTTGAACCCTTTGAACTTTGAACGAAAATTGCGCAGGCGCAGTAGCATAAAATTTGGCACACTTATAGCTTATGTGTAGGAGAAGTGCAAAACGTTAATATTTTTTACTAATAATGCTTATAAAGTATATTAAATTAATGAATAAAACATAACGATAAAATATCTAATATAATATGGCGCACTAAAAAGTTTGGAAATAAAATAGTTGGTTCAAGACCAACTATTTTATTTCTTTTTTTTATTTTATAATATTGTTTGAAATAAAGATGGCGTTCTTATCAACAAGATATTAAAATGTATTATGGTCGATTTTCGACCAATGGGCGACCACTAGTATAAATTATTACACAAAATGTAAAACAAAAATTAATTACCAGTGCATTTTTGTAAAAAATGTAAATATGCATTGCAATCATTGGAGGTAATTAGAACAGAAAAACACTACCTAACAATTTTAATTGCTCTCAATTTGTGTCTTAAAAAAACTTTGTGAAACTTTGACAACTTTTATCCTGTTGAAGGCCTTACTTTTGGAATAATCAAGAAATCCGTGTGCTTTCCGATCCCATCGAAAATCCAAATATCCTAGCGTAAAGTTGCTAGTTGGTGTCACGGCTGGGTATACTGACTCGTGAGGCGGGGCGGGCGCGGGCTCAGGTAGTCGTGGTCGGGGGGCGCGGGGATGCGGCGCAGCAGCCGCTGGCGGTGCTGCTGCCGCTGCTGCTGCAGGAGCTGCTGCTGCTGCGGCCGCGCGGGCAGCCGCTTGCTGATGGCCGCTATGGAGTCCTCCTCGCTGTCCTCGTTGTACTGCCGCGGGCTGATGCGCCGACGTAATGATACCCCCTACAAATTAGGTTTATTCAGTCACACATCACTCACTTTCAAAGGAAAATAATGTTTATTTTTAAGGGTATAGAGGCTACAAGTGTATGGCTCTGGATTGATAGACGAACAGTCACTATATGTAGTCATCATCAAGGACCGACGCTAGTTATTGGCTTAAAAAACGTACAATCGAATTCGTAACCTCGTCCCTTTTCAAGTCAAAACAGTATCAAATAAAAAATATAAAATATCCTTTCACGAGATAAGTTTAGATTATGCCGGACCAATAGCAATAACCAAAAATATGTAATGCAATTTTTAATGACTGATCATACAACAAAGACACATTTTTTTAACGTTTTACACTCACCCTCCGCGTATGTGACCGTCGCGAAGGTCCAGGTTCCGTGCCGTTTTCTTGTCGCTGTCTGTAACAGTAAAATTAATATTAAATACAAGATAATTTAATACTACTACTACTGCAAAGCTATTTGCGAGCTTTGCAAGCGTAGGAAAGTAACTATTTTCATACAGTCGTCAAATACGTTATGTTTGAACCCGGATCTTTAACTGTGTGCATATCAAATTTCATCAAAATCTGTTAAATGATTCAGCCGTGAAACAGCAACAGCAACAGACAAAAACAGGCAAAGACTGACTGTCGCATTTATATTATTATGAATGAACGAAACCTTGTGGTATCCCGATTGGTCCAATTCAGATTATAGATTCATGACGACTCCTCTAGATTGGTACCACCGCCTTAAGTATTCCTGCCACCGTCAGTGCTTACCTCTGCCATTTCCCTTAGTAGTAAAATGAAGTAGTCGATTAATTTATGCAAGAGCGTTAACTTAGCCTGACATGTTTTTAGGGGTCATCGAACACACAAACGGGTCTTCTAATGGTAACCGAGGCTTATAGACACCATAGATGTTATAAGTTATATCTATTGTGCAAGTCTACCGGCTACCCTACCGTCCGGACCGGAACATGATATTATGGCGGCAGGAATAGGTAAGGAGGTGGATCTCGACCTTGGCAACTTGCTGATCAGCACTTAACCATCAGTGGTCTAGGTGGTACTGAACTATATTTTAACTAGTACTCGCCTCTTACGAGCTGCCTGGCAAAGAAGCAGATGGTCTATTTTACTTGTACTTCAACTTTTACTATCTGCTTACTGGTATCCATAAAAAAAATCCGTACCTATATCTAAGCAGGGGCTCGTCATCGG
The DNA here is from genome assembly GCA_002245505.1 of Calephelis nemesis. Classification (NCBI taxonomy): domain Eukaryota; kingdom Metazoa; phylum Arthropoda; class Insecta; order Lepidoptera; family Riodinidae; genus Calephelis; species Calephelis nemesis. The sequence continues at coordinate 17,303 of NJDD01004706.1, read as the reverse complement.
AAGAGTCTTGTTGAGGTCGATAGGAGCGGTCGGACTCGTATCTGGTGGCGTGCTCCTGGGTCGCCGACCATCCCCCCTCCGACGATGATGATGACCACGACCCTGTTATGAAACGCTCGCGTCGCCTGAAATTTATATTTATATTTCATTTATATATACATAAATACATAACTTCACGGCAAGTCCCTCACGGGGTATCGAGACAGAAAGTACGAGTGACAGACCTAACGATTTTATTTATAATTTTTTGCATAACTTGGTTCAATTATAAATTTACTAGATATAGAATTTCATTATGATTAAGTTTTACCCTATCTACCGTAAACTACCACCGTTTCCAAACTTAGCCCTCAGGAGATGCAACAGCGAAACAAACTCTCCGGCAACCAGGATTTTTACCTTAACCACCTCCGTTTCCAAATCTAGTCAGTCAGGAGAATAAACGGCAAAACAAACTTACAGCGGAGATCATGAAATAATTTTAAGAATAATTATCAGCCTCGTTTGTCGAAGGACTAGCGTGTACTAGTAAAGTCAGCGACTAAAGACGTAGCACTAGCAGTGGAGATGTCGGTGGCAACTCACANNNNTGGAGCGCCGCCGCTTGCGCCGCCGGCCGCTGCCGCCGCCCGAGCTGCGCCGCCGTCGCTTCCGCTGCAACATGCAACATGACACTTATATAACTTACATATAAAATTTTCGTATCACATTGTTAATTTACACACTCCTCCCAAACCGCTTCATAGATTACCACCAAATTTTATATGTATATTCAGTAGGTCTGACAATCGGCTACTATTTTTCATAATTCTTAAGTGCGCCAGTCTGTAGTGCCTCTAATAAATATAAAATATATAAATAATAAATATCTCTGGACGAGTTACACAAATTTAACCTAACCCCAAAGTAAGCAAATTATATGCTTGTTATGGGTGTTAGTCAACTATTGTAATACGTAGAAATACTCAAATAGATACCAGAATTAATTTTATATCAGGATAATGCATACCATCTCTAATAATTTTAAAAATATACGTGGTAAGGGCAAGATCCCTTTTTGCCCTTAACTCGTTATACCCCCATACCTAAAACAAACATATTAAACTACATTCGCTCATCGAAGGTAGTTAGTTCAAAACATTTGTGGAATTATCGTTAATATTGAACGAACTACGAATCATAATCGTTACGAATTTCGGTACGTTGATTATAGGTACCAGGCGATAGTATAATAGAATATAGTGTGATGCCTCACCTGGTGAGGTGGGCGATAGCGGTGGCGGTGTGGCGGCACGTACTCGAGCTCCACCTCGTCTTCGGCCAACTCTTCCTCTACCACCTGCAAAAAAACATCTATTAACGCTGGACAATACGTAAAAACTATTCAATATAAAGTCGCCGCTGTGGTCTAGCGGTTCAGGCGTCCTACTTGACTTCTCCGGGTTCGATTTAAGGGTTAGGTAACAAAAAGAAAATGTGGTTTTCCAATTTTTTAATAAAAAACAAAAAGTTGCTCGGGGTTGGATATGTGTCCGGTTGGCGATAGGCTTGCCACCTATCATACTTTAGGAATTGGTGTCTTCGGCTAGTCATGGGCACCCATGTGGTTGTTTCTTTGCTTACCTCGCCGGGAACATGGGCGTGAAGATAAAATGAAGTTCTATGAACTATCAACGTTTTTTAAATTCTTTAAGCTTTACTTTTTTTTAGAATACCAAGCTATAATTGTAAGCAAATAAGTGTGAAGACATAAATACCTCAATCCGCGTGTAGGCGCTGGAGTCGGAGCGGTGTCGCACGCGCACCCGCACACGTGCATCCGTCCCTGACTCCCCCTCCCCCTCCTCGTCTCTGTACACTGAAACTGAACACGTAAAGTAAATTAGTTCGATTTCTTTTGTGGGTTTGGTTTTTAAAGGATACTGCGTAAAATACACATTTTTATTGCTTGTTTTATATTTTACTCTTCAATTTAGATACTGAACCACTGACACTGACAAGATAAAGGTCATCACTAACAGAACCACTGGTGGAAGAGTGCTGTACATCAGCTCGCTAAGGTAGTTTTCCACCGCCTTACCTATTCCTGCCACCATAAGAGCCCGTTCACGACCTTGCCACTGTGAGCGGAAGCTTAGTGCGGAGCGGCGTGCGGTAAAATCAAAATCATATAAGTGTTTGAAGCACGCCACGAAACACCGCTCACAGCGGAAC
>NJDD01004704.1:62589-83784 GCA_002245505.1 Calephelis nemesis | reverse complement strand
TTTGCTTTATACTATGTATAGATTTGTGATGTGGATGTTAGTGAATGATACCAATACATTAAACTAGTTACATAGGTAAGGGAAGAAATTTAATAAACCCACCTAGATCCTGAAATACAACTGCCTGTTCCGTTGGGAATCTTACTCGAGGTTCGCAATTGGTTAGCAGCATTGGGCGTGTACGTTAATCCTCCGACTAACGAAGCGGTCTAATGACATAAATCACTAAGTCCCGTATTAATAAACCGCTCTCTTTCCTTTTCCTTTCTTTAGGTTTTGACTTATACGTTAGTATTTTGCCATTAGTCAAGTAGAAATTCGCATCAAATCTTATATCAATTTTAATTAGTCATCAGTCATAAGTCGTCAGTAAGTCATGTCAGGCTCTTGGGTAAAGCGGTAGCCTCATTACTCAAGCTCATGTAATGAGATTTGGCGGCAACGAGGACATACACGTACGCTAATTTCTTCATGATTATTTCATTTGTGCACTTTCACTGAACAAAATTGTACAAAATGCCACCAAAATTGATTAATTTCACTCAATATCAACACGAAATTCAATAATTATGAAAAAACTTCGACCGTCTTTTCTCTCGATGGCGCCAAAAACTCCAAACCACTCTCAGTCTCAATATCGAGACCACACTAAAATACAAGCTTGATAACCGTTCTAGTTACCAACAAGCTTTCCGCTGGTGCTGCCGCGTAGAACTCCGGTGTGCTTCGGTACGGATTCGGACATACGATTAAAGAAGCTTACTTCACATAAGTAATGAAAACCGCTGTGCGAAGTATGTACCTACGTCATTTAGCTATGCGTTTTTTACGTCAAGCCATCCAATTCATGAACAATACTTAGTTCAATAATCAGTTTTAAGTATTGTTCATGAATTGGATGGCTCGACGTAAGAAACACATAGCTAAATGTAGTACATATTTCGCACAGCATGTTTTCATTGTTCAGCCAAGTATGCTTCTTGAATACGAGTGTAAAATTATAAATAAAACTAGTGGTCACCCATTGGTCGAAATTCGACCATAGGTAATAAATTTTAATATCTTGTTGATAAGAACGCCATCTTTATTTCTCATGACCAACTACTTTGTTTCCAAACTTTTTAGTGCGCCATCTGTGATCTTTTATCGTTATCATCAATATATTTGTTTGTGTGTTTCAAATGCATGGTAATGTGGGTAATGTTTTATTTATTGAGTTAATGTACTTTATAAGCATTATTATTGAAAAATATTAGCGTTCTGACACACTTCGACTCTTACACATAAAGGTGCCATATTCATAGGTGTGCCAAATTTCATAGGTACTCCTCTGTTCGCGCAATTTTACTAAAATAGAGTCCAAAGTTTTGGCGGTATGTGTTATACCGTGCGGTTTTTGTACATAAATCAAGATTTTTCAGTACAAAGGGTGCGCGGTGAAGTGTGATTTCCGCCTTAAAGAGCGTCTTGTATGACGGGCACTTAAGATAGGTATTGAAAGCAAACTATTAACAGGGTCCAAGTTATCCCAGAGCGAGTGAAAGGGTCTACATATTCCTACTTTACAAATCAATTCATGTAGATAACTAATGGAACGAGATATGAATCAAAATGTAGCTCTGCGCAAATAAAAATACTTATGTATCAAGGACATATTTCAGGGTATTTGGCATGATGCCAGATCCGTACGTAAGTCGTGCTGCAGGGTAGCTGCTGCATTGAATGAAATCATGTCGCATTAAGGTGAGTAATACAAAGCTACGGAAGCCGGAAAGGCTTTCTTTATTTTTTTTTGTAGAAATGCTTGCAAATCTTGTCTTTGCGTAATACCCGTCTTGGTCTTCTCCGTGATAGTCCGGGACTTCTGTTCTAGAACTTTTGCATTTTTACGAGACAGCAACGCACCTATAACATCTGTCATGCGTGCCGGCCACGGTCGAATTTTACAATCAATACTTATCTAGAAAAGACATCGCATAACTATTACCTAATCAGTCACTGTGTTATGCTTGTGTCTTGGTAGCTGCTTAGAAAAACAATAGGCTTGTATTCTTCAATGGCTGGGAGAGGGAGAGCAGTATTATCGGCTGAATCATATACAAAAGCTAAAAGAGTACTGATATTTGTCATTTTTTTAGTTTTTTTTATGATATTAGAAGGCAAACAAGCAGACGGATTTTCTGATGGTAAGGAATTCTCGCCGCCTTGAGACACCAAAGGTGGTAATGGTGCGTTGCCAATCTGAAGCCGTGGTGTTAGGCCTCCAGCAAAAGTAAGTTTACCGCCTACTATATCCCCAAAAGGAACACGTTACGGGAAGCGCTGACGTTATGGCGGCAGGATTAAGTAAAACGGTGGTACTAATGCGGGCGAGTTGCTAACTCTACCGACCACCTAAATGTGTAACTTTATGAAAACGAATAGCCGAAGATTATAAATTCCACAATGTGATAGGAGGCAAGCATATTTCCAACCGGGTAAATATATAATCTCCGTCAACGTTGTCTTTTATAAGAAAATTGAAAATAAACATTTTCTATTTTTTTTTCTTGTTGCCCGACCCGGGGATCGAACCCGGGACCGCTAGACCGCAGCGGCGATATACCAGGTCAAAGAGTGGTAAATAAATTAAATAAATTTATAGGAAAGAAAAAATCAAAATTCATATCTAAGTTAATGTCTATTGGGCCAACTATTGAACAAATAAATTTATTTTGCTTTTGTACATGTGTAGCTTTTTTTAAAAAGCTAAACCACGACAATGAATTTCTTCAAATTTCCATTTTGACCTAAAACTTATATAAATTAACATTTAATTTCTTTTCAACTAATTTGAAAAAACTTTTCTTCTTAATTTTTTTTAATTATGTTTTTCGACTTAATTATCTGCTAGAGAAAATTTCAAATTTTTAACTAATACAACATCGTTTTCGGCCGGTGTAAGAATCCCTAGATTTGGAAGGGTTTATACTGTAAGAGTTACTAGGGTTAATATAATCTATACTTGCTATCGTTGGCACTTGGTGGAATGCCATTATATACACACGTTTTTTGTAGTAATTACTTGTAGTTATCCACTATACACTTATTTAATACTTTTTTTACTCTTTAGCCAACCGGTTACACTTTCATAGTCCGGTGAAGTTGTAAAAACCTTGCGGTTAGCAACATATTAGCCATTTCAAAAAAAAAAGCTTACTTTCAAAGTAGGTATTACACATATTACTATGTTTTAGTATAATATAAATACAGTACTTACTGACACATTTCTACTGTAAACTTATTTGTTATTCCCATCCACTCAACTATAGAGGAAACTAAAAAGTAGAACATTTTACAGCAAACTGCTAAAGTGTCTATCAGGATAAGCGTTGTTGCTACCTGTAATTATAGATTGAGGAGCGAAACGTTCCAAGCTTTCACGATAATAATGTTTAGGTGATACATAACTTCACTTCGTGTTGCTAAGGTTTTAATTAGGTACTTATCGACAGTAGTAGCATTTACAAACATGAACAGGGGCCCTACCATGAAAGCTTAGAGCAGTCTTATTTGCATTTTGTTAAATGTCCGCCTTTATAAGCAACTTTATATTATATGTCATTCTGTGACAATTAGTATTATTGAAATATTACTGTTTTTAGAGATATGGTAACCCCCCAAAATGGAAACTACCAACAAACATTCGGCACACTCACATTAACATGGGCATCGACGAGGCCCCTAAGCAGTTTTCGCTCATGCAGCAACGTTTGTAAGTAGTTTGATCGTTGTAGGTAGATTCCATACTATAAACAATTTATTAACTACACTTGAACTCACCACAATATATTTTTAATTGTTATGTTTTAGCCAAACCGGTTTCACTATTCAAGCATCATCAGGGCTATAACAGACTTCCGTGGGCTGAAATTCCACCAAGCTGCCGTCTCTGTAAATTATTTGTAGGTAGGTATGAAATCTTTGAACAGCGCCTTTGTTGGTAACTTAAAACACATTTTTAGATCAAAAGTGTCATATCGCTTCTGTGGTCTAGCGGTTCAGTTAGCGGGCTTGACTGCATGAGGTCCCAGGTTCGAATCCCGGGTCGGGCAACAAAAAGAAAATTCTGGTTCGATACGCAACGGACTTTAATTACGGATGTATTTATCCATACTTTTGGGTTTGGTTGTATATTACGGTGTTTATTAATGTACATTTAATAAACATCCATATCATAATCATATCGACGGTCCCTACGTACCTATAAAGCGACATGTCTAAATCGATGGTTTACAGGAGAGCGATTTAAAGATTAAATTAAAGTTTTAAAAAAACTGTTACACTTTAAAATTTAAGTAAGTATGTAATAATTACATCTTTTATTGACAGTAGGTATTCAAATAATACTACATAATATATATTTTCATGTAAAACTTGATAGGTAACCGTTTTAACGTTAATTTTTAAAAAGACGTCATCAGAGTTAAGTCTGATATGACTGTTTGTACATGGAAAACTAAATATGCTTAATTTTTAAGAAATGGTCAAAATAAAATTTATTTCAATTTTCAATCAAATTAACTTCGCTAATGTCTGATAAATATAAACATGATTTTTATTATATTTCTAATACCCTTATTACACTCGACGTATATAAAGACAACTCTGAAATGAGATGAATGGCGCCAATTTTCAAACAAGGTATTTCGCGTTAAGTACGACTTGTCCGTGTATACTACACGTTCCGCGAAATGTGTCAGACTTGTTTCCATATACGCTTTAGGTATCTCGTAAAATAATTGAAAAAATATTAAATTGGTACACGCATATTAATAAATATACGCATATAAAATAAATTGCCATTTTCGACATGTCTTTTTATACGTAGGGGTCGTCGATATAGTTTGAGCATTTCGTGGTTATACTTCCACTAACAAGCGACAAGTTTGATCTCACCATTGTCGTTGTACGATTTCAGGTAGCTGGTAAATTTAGTCACACAAGAGGTTTTAAATTCTAGCCTAAAGTTGACAAAGCACCTTCGCCATCTTTGTGTCTATGTGTGACGCATATGGCTTACTATCACGAAATATACTTGTTTGCCTTTTAATAACTTTAAATTCTGTAAGCGCCGTTTTCTCTTTTTAAAAACAGACCATGATGTCGTCTACATAATAACTGTCTTTCAAGTTTCAACAAACATTATCATAAAATTACGTTACTTGGATTTTTCTTATTTCATATTTTTAATTTATACATTCAATAAAACAAAATGTATAAGTACATTAAATGAAACCTGAAAAATTCATACAATCTCATGAATTTATACAATGACAACCTCGGTCACTTCCATTCGTGATATTGATGGCAAGTGAATAAAACCCACTAAATAATTTCATTTTATTTTATTTTCGTAATATTCAACTGTTGACAGATAACAAATGATCTTACAATATCCAATTTGTACATAATGACTTAAGAAAATATGGCAACACTCATATTTTAACAATAAATACACGATAAACCTGGTGTTACTTTAATTAAAATACGTATTCACTGTATTCGTATAAGTTATGAAAATGTTTGAGAACACTATATACCTTTGATAAAAGTTTAAAAATACACAAACAATGCGAACATTCGATGACAATTTAGATGTAATCCACATATAAGACACAATAACACTAATATTATGCCACAATAATTATAAATTGTCTTTTTAAATCGAAATCGAAGATTATTCTAAAATTACAGTTGAAGTTACAATTAAGCAATATTAAATCTTACATAAGAAATTATTTTTCAACTGTACAATCAATATCCATTTTAACGGTAATGAATTAAACGCGTGAACAAAAAGCATTTGTCATGATATCGACAGCCGGGCGAATAGAATCTGGCGAAATTGATGGAAATATGAAAACATCGATTAGTTATCGTAATTCTGGGCGAAAAAAGATTAATAGATCCCTCCCACGGGTCATTTCTGGGTCAAAGTACATCTATTAATTTACCTCTCAACCATTATTAGATAGAGCTACATAAAATGGATCAAATCGAAAACAAACAGTATGATATATTTGTCATAGTATCTGAGATTAATACGAATATTTTCTCATCCAGATATAGAACACATTCTATTTGAACAAATATTGGTCTATAGCTTCGACGTCAACGTCTATCGCTACTTAGATTTTTTGCCAAGACCTTTAATAGGTTTCAAAACTCAGACAAAGTTTGAAACCAATCAATAATTCAGGAAATAGTTAATTAATCATTCAAAAGGTTACTTTATATTGAGGGACTTCGAAATGTAATTACTGGGCAACGTGTACCCATGTCACATGCAAATTTTACCTCGACTAAAGGAACTCTCTGAGGAATGATTATTCTCAATAGTAAAACCGGTAGAGCTTTTTGTAAGGCGAATTTAAAATTAACTTTTACATTAAAAACTGAAGGCGTATATTTAACTTCTTGTCAAAAGGAACAAATTTTTCGGTTCTAACCTTTATTAAAATTAGATTTGCCATTTTTACATTTTAAGGATTGTAATTGTAAGGTGTCAAGAGTCTCCGAAACCGCCGTGTTTGTATGAAAAGGGTACAGAACGTGAAGGAAGCCAGACGGGTTTGTCAGGATTGTGAGGTCTGGCACTCGATACTCTCTGCCTACCCAGTGAGGGACTTTGCGTGAAGATATGATAAGGATTGTAATTCGTATTTATAAGTTTAGATTCTCACCTCACGAGATTGAACTAAACTTTGTTAGATAAAATGTATATTTAAGATAACATTGTTTCTAAAAACCTCAGCGTTACGATAACTAAACGATAATATAACTATATATTTACAATAATGCAACATAACACGCAATATTTCATTTCCAATCAAGATATCTAAATATCTAAATGAGTTTGACATCCTTAAAAGGATTTGTCAATAATACTTTTATTAAAATACGTTTAACAGACAACATTTCTTAGCAATATAGTATGGGCGTATGCGAAAAATGTTGCATGCGTAGACTTAATATAATGAGGGTACCCAGAAATTTAAATTTTCCCAATAGAAGCCACAGTTTTACTGGTTTTGGGTGTTTTACAGAAGAAACGACATATAAGGTGGGCAAATAGATAAGTTTCTGCTCGTTTATTGGAAAGGACAGTAATAAAATCCTTGTAACCGTTATACATATGAATAATATTGTTTATTTAGGTTGTATCTTGTAAAGCCTTAATGCTTACAGCATTTGAAAGTTGAAAAGGTTTTTATCAAATACGTTTCTTTTACAATCAGAATATATACCCTTGCAAATTTCCCAATTGAAGATTAGCATCTAGTATTACTAAAAAGCTAAATATTTATCAATACTGTCAAAATTATTCTGATAAGAAAAAAAATACAATTTCAGATTAATTTTGTCTATTTTTTTAAATTAAATATGACGTCTAGTGATTATCACTTAAAAAGCACAAAAAACGTAATTATGAGAACACCTTATATAACAAATAAGAATCCTCCTTAATTAGTTGTACAATTTGTTATTTAAATTACATTTTCATATTTTTCTACGCAAATACGCGCCTCACGAGCATATTATGTAAGAGGCCGTGGAAGATTTTGTTTAAATAACTTGAAATGAGATAAAAATTTGATGTAATCGTGTTTGAACAAGAAAACGACTTGTTGATCAAGGTATCCTTATTCCATGTAATGTATGTGTAAACGCATGTTCCAAAATTACGCTGCATTTTTAACCATCTCCAAAAAGGACCGCCTGTACGTTTTGTTTTGTTGTATGTTGCGCAACTATTCCGCCAATTAGTGGAATTTGATGATTCTTGCTTCTTAAGACTTTGGTTCAGAAATTGTTCCATTTAAAGTTGATCAAGATCCGGCATAGTTTTTGAGTTGTAGCGAACACATTAATTAACCAACTCGAAAAAAGAAGAAGGTTCTGTATTCGACTATTCATTTTTCTAATTTTTTGTTTCTATGTTTGTTACGTGATTACTCGGCCAATTACACACCGATTTTAATGATTTTAAAATTAAGTTCAGTGTTCCGCGCTGGTCCCATTTTAATTTTATCATGATCCGAGTAGTGGTTTTTGAATTATACTTATTGTCGATTTTTTGTGTATGTTGACGGTCTAATCAATAGTATAAACTCAAAACTACTAGAAGAATGTTGATAAAATTTATGTGAAACCATCTTTCGAAAAAAGAATGGTCAAAGTGTGACATGTTAACCTAATAAAATGAATGGAGTCGGTTTTTAACAGTTTTACTGCGCCGTAATTATTCTGTATACTAAGTAGATCGTTAACTGGTATAATTGTAATTTACATAACAATAAACAATTTAATGTCAACGCTTAAATTAAATTTAATGTTCAGACAGTCGAACCCGCGCCTTAATTCAGGAAATTGTATTCATCTAGACGCAGCTCACAATTTCATTTCTTAAGAATAGATTAACTAATGGCTAAGGGAGTTATTTTCTTAATGAAAAGGATGCAGATGAACAAGAAAGAGGTTCACCTGATGGTGTATGTATGATTACCTCCTATGAACAACTCCAAGTCTTATTACAGTTGCGTTGCGTTTAAGGAAAGAAGCTTTTTCACAATTTTTTTATCCCAAATCCACGGCCACAGGATAATGAAGCACCTACAACTTTTATGGTGTCTACAGGCTGCGATTATCTCTTACCATAAAGGGAGCCGCGTGCTTGTTAGTTGTTTTTTGACATAATAAAACATTTACCCTTGATAATGACACATGGCATATTCTTGGAAATATTTATTTCATATATTCTAATAAGATACAACACACTATTCGTTATTTCAAAAAACGTTTTATATTAAACGTACTAACTTTCTCCTGCTCGTTAGTTGACGAGTGAATTTAACGTTTACAAAGAAGTTAGCTTCAGTGAACCCACCTTTAATACATTTCTAAGCAACTTTTATAAACCGAAAATTCCTTGATCAATGAAAACAATTCATTGCGCATTTTTTTCCTTATCATTAAATTATTTCATGTTTTGCTAAACATCCCCTGGGTACCCTTAGACCATAACATTTCAACAGCAGACTTTAACAACATACATTCGATAATATTATCGCATTGCACTAGACCTCCATCTTTTCGTTGATTCCAAAGTTTTCCATCTACCCTCAAATATTTAAAACATTTGATATGAACTATTCTAACATCGTATTGTGCGCGAAGATCCGAATACAAGGAAGACGAGAATCATTTATAAATTCAAGTTAATACACACATATGCTTGCCGCTTATTAGAACTTATTTATTGCGCGGTTAACGGACCGAGCGGGATGGGGGATAAAAAAAATGTAAAAAGACTTTTCTCGACTCTAGTTACTATACTATTATACTATTCATACTATTATGAACTTTGTTCCGATCAACGGTTTATAGACCTCTCACGAAGTTTTTTTTAAGAATACTGAAAATTATCTTGCGCAAAGTCATTGAAAAAACGACAAAACAAAATCAAACTAAGTAAACATTTTTTTAATTATCATATTACTTTTATGTTTCTTTAAAACTCGAAACACGTTGATGAATTGTATGAGTCGTTGTTCTTATCTTCACATCAACACAGGTATGGCTTTTAGACAAAAATGTGTGTGATAGCTAGTTTTAAATGATTTTTTTTAGCTAGCTAACTTTTTTCGTTGAATAATAATCTGTAGCGTAGTATGGTGGATAATTTAGTAACAAAAGATGCGGCTACAACATGTATGTATTAAACTATACAAAATTTACAACATTTTATAAAATTTCGAACGAGGAAACTATTCGTAAAACACCGGATAGAATTAAAGTGCTTTAAATATAGAGTGTAACCTTCAAAAACATTTATTGGAGATGTAATAACCCTATAAAATATTTACACAATTCTCTGTTCAGTGCTTTCAAGTTCCAACATTACTTAATAGCCCATACATTTAGGGCTGCCACCGTGGGGAATTCCCCTAATTTCTATTTAGTTCTACAAACTTTCGTTTACAAAACTAGAACGACAAACTGATTCACTTTTTATTCAACTTGGATGTTTCTATCTTAACATTATTCGACAAATAATTTTCACATTTGCTAGTTGAATTTTTTTCATGCATGCATTTTGCAATAAAAAATGTAGCATGCGTTACAAATTGCTTTCAGCTGTTTCTAGCAATATTTAATATACAATAACTATTCTCATATCAATTTATAGTTGACAATATAAATATCATTGGTTATAGAACTTGCGAAACGTCAAGAGAAAGAAAAATAATAAATAACAAAACAGAATTTGCATCAAACTCATTAAACGAAATCTACTGTAGTGGAATCTTTATTTATGTAATTTAAGTAGTTATAAAGTAATGAAATGTTAAAATTTAATATGATACAAAAACAAAATGATTCGAACTTAATGGGCGAACATCGGCGTAAATAAATCAGTTTACTTAAATACAATTACAATAATTAAGCCAAATTATAGAAGATTGGCTTTCAAAGAAATAGGTAACTAATATTCAAGAGCCAGTTCTACGGAATAGAGTTACCAAAATGCTTACACGAAACGTTCCTCTTGTAAATCGTATTACAGTTCTTCTTACTATTAAATCATCCTATATATTTATTAGTGTTTTTAAGTAATAGAGGCAACTTTCTTTCATTAACGATAAATTAATACATGCTGTCAAATTCTGTTACATTTTCCGTGAATTTGGCAACCCTACACTAACCTACAACTAATGTGACCATTTTTTGTATTTTATTTTGTCATTTCTAAGTATAGATTAATAACCATTAGATATAAAAGACGTATCTTTAGTGTCAAAAAAACTGACATGTCGAATTTTAGCGTGAAGACGGGCAAATTGAACAATCTAAAAAACCAAGCGCATAGTAGTGCTATTTAAATTATGCGCTTCGGCTATATTCGTCAAGCTTCGGAAATCCGAATGTATCGAGGATATATCTATATACAGTTGTTATTACATAATTAATTATTTCGCTGAAATTTAGATAAGGTCATTCAATTTAAAAATAAAAGTATATAGTGTAAAAAGATTAATAAGTGTAAAGCTGAAGCGCATAATTAAAATAGTAGTATCTACTGTACGTAACATTTTTTTTGAAAGAATTAAAATTACACCTAAACGATGCATATCTTAGTACAAGTTTTTGATTTATGTTTACAGCAAAACAAAAAACATTAATATTTCCTACTTTTAGTAACACATGTGGTCACATTAGTTACAGATCCACCACGTCTTCTATAATCAAGAGCATGATGATCGATGAACGCTCAACACGAAGATAACACATGTAATACTGCAACTATTTACTCCTCGTACTCCGACTAGGCAACAACGTTGATAATTTGAAGAAAACTCCTATCTATAAGTTCTAAGCTAAAATAACTACAACTTTTCTAAGTATTCCAGTCATTTATTACGAGCTCTATGAATAATTCCATAGACAATATTTTTGTTGACATTTTTATTTAGATCATAAACGTTACTGAGCTTAAACATGCGAGTCGTTGCATGCGAATAATAATGGTCTAAAATCAGGACAAATGTATATTTGACGTATACTTGTCTCGTTGAGTAATAACTAAGATAAAAGAGATAGACGTATACATATCGACGGGTGAAAGACAGATTGTATAGAACTTTTTCCCCCTTTACATTAGTGGCATTTATCTTCGATAAAATCACGGCGTTTGGCCGTATAAATTATTCCCTTAATATCATATTATAGGACTCAACTGCCAAAAAGTTCGCAGACTTTAACGGGACCTAGATAAATAATGCAAAAAATATCTATAGGTACATAATATCTGTCCGTAAATAAATTTTCACCTATCAATATGATGCCTCGCACGTTTGAATGTGTATTTGTACGACGAAATGATTACATAATATACTTAATACACACGACGGTAAATCTTTAAAAGCCTCTGAAAGTAGATACAACACAGGGGTTCATTCCAGACAAATAATAATATAAGACTGGAAGGGAAGTTCAGTAAGAAATCACGAATTATCACAAGGGTTAAGGAAAAGGTGGTATAGTGGGATATCACGTGCATTTTTTCGTTTAAGAAGCGATTTCTAAACCGCAATCATCAATGTCAAAAAACGTTAACGTTTTAGAGTTTTTTATCATGATTACATCTTTTTTTTAAGTTTATTTTTTTACACCTGTCAAAACAAACCCGAAAAACTACATGTGATTTTCGATGGAGCCAGGGATGGTCTCATTGCATCATTCAGAGGGTATAGGGTTTAAAAATACTAAGAAATATTACGTTATATTTTACGGATCTCCTTTGAGTCCCTTTTTTTAAACATTTTGTGTAATGGTTCAAATCTATTAGATGAAATCAGATATAAATGCGTATCTATATGTAGGTTGAAAGACAGAAATTTAATGTACGATTTAGTAGATTTTAATGACGTTTACATAAAGATGAACTAAACTCACATTACAAGTTGTCAAAATACATTTTCTTATTTTGTTTTGCACAAAAAACTAAAACTTGAAAAAAAAACAACCAAATAATCTTCAAATGTAAGTACAATTCTTGCACTACAAAGCAGTTTTGGTCGGGTCTGGTAGTTTAGCTTGCTTTTAAATTTTGTTTCCAGGGAACAAGCGATATGATAGATTAGTGTGCCAAATTTAATTCAAACTGACTTTTTAAAGTGGCTGAAAAACACATTCTAAGATTCCATATTATGGATACCAACGAAGTTAATAAAAACGTCTCAAATTTTAAATTATATCCATGCCAGATTATATTTTTTAGAGTATATTTATTATTTAGAGTACATTAGTATATATATAATGTATTGTACGTCTTTTTCAAAATTAAAAAAAAATACGTAAATAGGGATTGTTTTTTTAATAATGTATGTTGACAACACTTATATCTGTTTTTAGATCAATAAAATAAAATTTAATCTTGTTTCAATCTATGTAACATCACATGAGCACATTTCTGTACAAATATTTCTGAATACACATTCTATAATTCAGTTGAAGAAATAAAACAACGGGACATACAAGCAATGAAAAAATCGAGAGGTATTCATAAATATCTCATAAATTTTAATAATACGAGCTTTTCCCAAGAAACTACAATATTTATTATTCACCTTTGAGACTGAAAGATTTTCATGAATAATTTTATCGTGTGTATTGAATCGTACGCCTGCGTTTAGATGACAAACGACGCGTACATTATACGAAAATACTCAATGCGAATACTTCCACCATCAATTTGGTCGAAATGGTGGTCTACCTGGATCTTTAAGTCGTCTCCACCAAGCCCCTTTTTACCTCGACCGGTATCTTAGTAATATCTAATATTAAAACTTGTAACGCCATGAAGCAGTAATATTTTGACGCCGTTATAATAATACTGCTTCAAAACATAGCTACGCAGGCCCAAGCGTTTAATATAAAAAAATTGTAACCCAAATAAGAAACCTAAATGGAAACATAAAGATGTCAAACATTTGGCAAATTTTGACTCCTTAAGACATTTTCTGTTAAATTTCTGCAATTTTTTGAAATAAACTCTTAACGTAGACTGAATTTGAAGCAACAACTTTAGACATTGTAGGGGACTTTACGTAAAGGAAAGAAATGTTTTAGCTGAGTTGTTATACACGTCGAAAGGCGCTAGTTCAAATCCACGTCCCAAAGTTTTCCATTTTTGAAAAATCGTTAAAATATATCTATAGTTAGGTTAAATTATAAATAACCTGCTATTAGTACAATGACCAAAACAAATAATTTAAGCATCAAATGTTTCACGAAAGTTACCTGGTATGTACTTTGCAATATAACTATTGTACTTGTAAGGTAAATTAAACCTTATACAAATAAGAAATACCGTTCACTTTAAAACACTTAAACTTAAGACAGAGGTAGGAGCTTGTAGCACGAATATATTTAAGCCGTTTGTCGACTTGTAAACCCCTCATCGAATCTACGCATTTTCGTTCTGCTGCTTGAACAATAGGGTTTCCTCAAATATTAAATTCTTAAGTGTCTCCTTTGGCAGATTGTCGAGCTCCATGGTGAAGCGGAAAGGCTCCTCGGCGACCGGCTGCGAACAAACACAAACGTTAGAACACAATTAAAGGGCAATTGAAATATATTAAGTATCTTCACGCCCTGACGAGGTAGGCAGAGGCACAACCAAGGCCCCCACGATTAGCCGAAGACGCTAAGTCCCACAATGTGATAGGTAGCAAGCCTATCGCCAACCGGGCACATATCCAATCGCGAGCAATATTTTTTTATTAGAAAATTAGAAAAACCCCATTTTCTTTTTGTTGCCCGGCCCGGGATTCGAACCCGGGACCTCATGAAGTCAAGTCCGACTCCTGGACCGCTAGACCACAGAGGCGAGAGAAATATATTAAGCTTTCTTTTTATTGTTAAAGTTTGGAAACGGTGGCAGTTTAACGTATAGGGTTAATCCTGGTTGCCGGGGAGTTTATTTTACCGTTTCTTCTCTTGACTGGCTAGTTTTCAAAACGGTTAAAGTTTATGGTAGTTAAGGTTAAACCTAATCCTATTTTAAAAGTTTGTTCAAATATTAAAACATATGTTATAAATCGAAATAATAAATTTGTATAATTTTAAAAATATTTGCACATCAAATTGTGGTAGCATATTATTTTGTTGGTATAAACAAATATCTTTTGCAACAGCTTCTAACACACATATTCAGCAAATAAATTTCTTTATTTCTTTCTCAAACTGCAAGGAACCGACTTCGGTTCCACTAATACACAAAAAATTGAGTATTTTCACGCCCATATCCCCGAAAAATTAGGCAGAGGCACAACTAGGGTACAAGCCTATCGCCAACTAGACATATATCCAATACCAGGAAACGTTACATTTTTTTTAAATTGAAAGAAAGACTTTTGTTACGTCACCTCATTGGGAGCTCAAGAAGTCAAACATAACGCCGGACCGCTAGAACACAAAGGCGCAATTTCATACGTACACAAAAAATAAGTTGTTTTTTCGATTACTCTGGGATCCCATTATCTAACACAGACTTGCTGGCAACAGGACCGCCACAGAAATGCGACTCTATAAAATAAAAAAAGGTACTCTTTCTCACAGCATCAAAGGTATGTTTGATCAAAATTGGTTAAGTGCGAAGAGATATACCATGAGATTCGAAGGCAAAAATAGGATTACGTATTTCCAGATGGGAAGATATGATATGATAACAATGTTAGTATGCACCCTGCGTTGCCAACCTTGGGCTGAGGTGTCTTGTGTATGTTAACGAAAAAAAACTATAGTTTAAACAGCCAAAGCTGGGGACATAGACTGGTACAATAATAATTTAGAGGATAAATGTATAGGCATTGTTGTATTCGGTACAAACAGCAGGGCCGACATTATTAGCTGTCTAGAGCAGACATTGAAATGTTTTGATCAAAGGTATTACAAAATGTTGAATTTACATTATGAAATACCTGT
Source organism: Calephelis nemesis (assembly GCA_002245505.1). Lineage (NCBI taxonomy): Eukaryota > Metazoa > Arthropoda > Insecta > Lepidoptera > Riodinidae > Calephelis > Calephelis nemesis. The sequence continues at coordinate 68,253 of NJDD01004704.1, read as the reverse complement.
TTAATATTTCTTTCTCAAAAATGAACACTTAATTTGAGAATCGTCGAATTTGATCCTGGAATATTTTATTCTTATTAAAGTGAAACTTTTATTAAATCGTCCCAATGTTTTTGGTCTGTATGTCGCATGTCGAGTGACGGTGACGTCAGAGCAGCCGAGGCCAATATGGCGGCGTCTATAGTTTATAGTTACAGATCAAGTTTCACTTTCACCGTGGTTTGCCAAAACTACACAATCCTTTTTTATTTTATAACATTGAAAGGCACGTCATAGGCACGAAATCACGTCGCCTAGAGACACCAAAGGTGGTAATGGTGCGCATCCAACCTGAGGCCGGAGTGTTAGGCCACGAGCAAAAGTAAGATTACCGACTACCTTATCCTCGGAACCGGAACAAGTTAACGGCAAACACTTACGTTATGACGGTAGGAATAGTTAACAAATCCAGGCGAGTCGCTGCGAAACTCTACTACCTAGTCAAATGTCACTGTGTTAGTGACGGTAAGCCTATGCTCACATTTTACGAGCTGACTGACAGGAAGGCAGATGGTCTATTCTGCAAAGGAGCCCGGACCAACAAAGGGGATTTTATGTTTTTTTTTATTTCAAAACTAAATACAGACAAGACTGTGAAACTCCGCAGTTTAGGCGGGTTTCTTTTCAGGTATAAATCGCTAGCCACGAGTAGCGGATTGTCATTCACCAGCAGCCGCTCGGCTGTCAAACGTCATGCTATCCACGTCGAACGTATTTATCGTATATTTCTTACTATCAGGAAATTTTTCTACTTCATTGCCATTCTAAATCATATTTTACAGAAACAAATATTTACCTGTAACCTGAATACAAGTTGGAAACCATGTATATCAACGCATCACATTTTTGTTCTAATCACTTAGCGCTATGTAAGGTTTTTAAATTTCATTTTTTCTTGCATACAGGCGGCCGTCAAAATTGCAGGTACATTTTTATAAACTAGCTTTTTAAATGAATGAGAATTCTGTATGTTAGTATTATTACTTACTAGCTGTTACCCGCGGCTTCGCCCGCGTAGTCTACTAATTAAATATTTAGCTCTCCAACACTGCTCGTTAAAATTTTAAGATAAAATGTAGCCTATATCGCTATCCAAAGTTTCATCTATTTTTTTTACACGCTTTTTATTAGCTTCACTTGTATGTTTGTATGTATGTATGTTTGTATGTATGTATGTAACTTACACCCGTTTTTCTCCCACTTCCCGCGAACCGATTTCATTCAAACTTTGTACACTTATTAAGAACTGGTGCCAATAGAGTAATATAGTAAGTTTATCCCATTATCCTAATCAGGAGCGCCAGGATTTAACAATTTCCTTACGTATCCTCTACGTAAGGGCTAACAGCTTATGACTGTTATAACATTCTGTTACTGTTAGTTCGTTCGTTAGCTTTTGATGTGCTTGAAAAGCGTGTTTTTTAGTTTTTTTTAACTATATTTTTTTAAATGTTAATTAGCAATTCAGCAATTTTGCCGTCAAAACTGAACATACACTTTCTCTTTTCTAATTTCACCTCAGATAAATAGTAGGAATACGTTATTGTCTACACAGTTTTATCTGCACTTCGGCAAACCCTGTGAAATTAAACTGTATAGCGAGTTATGGAAACCTCTAACAGATTTTTTTTCGAAATTTTAGAAATATACATATCGTCTCTGAGGTGTAACCGTGCGTCTTCGGAATGACTTCTTGAGATCTTGGGTTCGATCTCCGGTCCGGGCAACAAAAACAAACAAATAGAAATTGTAAAGTTTCAATTTTCTACTAAAAGTAACATTGCCACTTGCCCGGGATTGGATAAGTGCCCGGTTGGCTACGGGATTGTCATCTACCACATTGGACTTAATGTCTTCGGTAAGTCGTTAGTGCTCTGGTTATGCAGTTAGGCAGAACTAACCCTTCGGGTATATCTTCAGAAACTCACATTTAGAAATTGTAGCAATAACATTAAACTTTTCAGCTTTTAAATATTAGTATGAACTGATTCTGTGATAAATTTGACCTTGCACAGAAAAATGTGGGAGAACATCTTGGCATAATGATGTCTACCTACTCCAAACGACGTCATTTGAAAACAATTATTGCATTTGCGCATATTGCTTAAAAATCTTCGAGATTCATCAGAATTGCATAATAAAAGAGACTTTAGCGGCTCCATTGGATTTGGCTTACCATTCACACAACCCTGCGTTTCATTTTTGAATTTTAAGGGATCACAATGCTGATATTTTTAATATTTTTTCCAATTAAAATCAAATGAGTATTTTTATACTGTAACGTGTGGTAGTGGTTAACAAAAACATTCCTATTATACCTTCTGAAAATGATTCTACTTTAAGCTTGACGCTGAGCGCTAGCTGATCTTCTTGCGTCCCTTGCGTCTGCGTAAATCTCCAAATTCCTCAAAGATACTTAATGGTCAGCCTATTCCGCAAGCCTGTTGAGTCTGTGTATGGAATGAACATTGTCGAATGCTAGCAAGTGATCATAATCCACAAAAACACTATTCTTGCTAACATTTTTTTAGAGTTTCCCTCGTTTTTATCCAGGATTTTATCCTCAGATCCTGAACTGGTGAACATGGGACCACCTCTGAAATGTACCCTTTCAAACAAAAAAAAACGATTTCCATATGAACATTCATCACCTCTTTTTATAGTGATAAAAAGTAGCCTATGTTCTTTCGTTCATCATAAAGTGTCTAAATACAAAGTTTCACTGTTACAGCTTTAAAAATGACGAATTTCCATGTGAAAATTCATCCCCTCTTTTTACCCATTCTCCCCTATTTTTTGTACCAAATTTCATCGAAATCGCTTCACTGGTTTAGGCGTGAAAGCGTAACAGACAGACAAACAGAGTTTATAATATTAGTAGGGATTTTTAACCAATTTTGCTATGATTTTGATATTAATATATGATATTAATATTTGCTATTTTACTATGTGTATCATAATTTCTTTGTGTGTTTTTCGTGAATGATAAACTGATATACGTGGTTCATTGTTATGGACTTATGGTAAAATTACTGTTAAATATTTTTCCTACGCAAATTGTGCCACCCCCGTTAACCCCCATAGGGGTTGATTTTCAAAAAACGCTTAGATATGTATCTCATAATTTATATGGCAGAGCATTATTTTAGTGTCACGCAAAATATTTCAATAGGATTAAATTTTTCAGACATACTTAGCCACCCCCTTTAAACCCCAATGGCGGTGAATTTCGAAAAACCATGAAATACGTGTTTCATCATTTGTACTAAAAAGCATTAATCCAAAGTTTCATGCAAAAATGTGCAATAAAAATATTTTTCTCATACAAACTTTGCCACCCCCTTTAATCCCCAATGGGGGTGAATTTCGAAAAACCCTGAAATACGTATTTCATCATTTGTACTAAAAAGCATTAATTCAAAGTTTCATCCAAAAAAGTGCAATAAAAATATTTTTCTCATACAAAATTTCCCACCCCTTTTAATCCTTTTAGGGGTTGAATTTCCAAAAAATAATATGCCTATGTCCTTCTCATGAATGCAAACTATCAACATACCAAATTTCAGCAAAATCGGTTGGGCGGTTTAGGCGTGAAAAGGTAACACACAGACAGACAGACAGAGTTACTTTCGCATTTATAATATTAGTGTGGACAAAAAAGTGCAATAAAAATATTTTTCTCATACAAACTTTGCCACCCCTTTTAATCCTTTTAGGGGTTGAATTTCCAAAAAATAATATGCCTATGTCCTTTTCATGAATGCAAACTATCTACATACCAAATTTCAGCAAAATCGGTTGGGCGGTTTAGGCGTGAAAAGGTAACAGACAGACAGACAGAGTTACTTTCGCATTTATAATATTAGTGTGGATTCTGTTTTTAAAGGTTATAACACAAGCGATCGCTGCTGGTTGCCGTAGCGAGCACGACTACGATCATTGCTACGATTCTACGAATGTGGCAGCAGCCTAGCTAATGGTTACAATATGCGAAGAAAAGCCATACGAATAACCGCTTTACTTGTTCCTGCAGCCTAAACATCCTTGCTTATCGCTATGTTGTGTAGCAGATAAACCTACGTAAAATGTTTGCCATTCCAGCCTTACGTCAGAAAAGGAAATTATTTTTGTGTCTAGGCGATATTACTAGCACCTTTCTTTCAATCTGGATATCAGCTCACTTTTCTACCTCCATATTGATTATCTAATAAATAAAATTCTCATGTCACTATGTGCGTGATTGAGCTCCTCCGGAACGGCTCGACTGATTCTCATGAAATTTTGTGAGCATATTGAGTAGGTCTGAGAATCGGCCAACATATATTTTTCATCCCCCTAAGTGATGAGGGTGACTCATCCCATTTTTAAAAAAAAAATCACATTAAAAATATAGCATAACAACGTCTGCCGGGTCAGCTATTAATATATATTATTGAAAATTTTTAATTTCAGGATGACTTAAATAAATATTCTGTAGTCTAGTTTTAGTTTATCTGCGTTAAAACTTGTGTCTAATATGGAATAACAAATCCGCCCACTATCTTAAGTACAACAGCTGTCTCAAGCCGCAACAATATAAACGCTGGCGCTATGACATCAGCCCTGAGCCCATTATACACACAAGTATGAAAATGCCATTTCATCTCCAGTCATGCATAAGACGATTTACGTTTTGCACACATGACAAATTTCTATTATCACTTCAAGTGATTTAACACACTTCTCGGGATGGATGCAATCACTTGAACACTTGTACAGTCAGTTAGTTATTCGACTTACACTGATGAGTAAACCATAAGTCTAAGAACTCACACAGCGGCCCGCAGGTCCTGTAGAATGTAGATTTATATGCAAAAAGTAAGAGCATATTTCACGACGTGTTTTAGACGCGCAGCGACTGCAGTTGTTTGCGGTTCTCGCGGAAGCGGCCAAGCGGGAATCGTACAAGTTGCGGGCGATGATTTCAACCAGCTATGTGACCGCGGACGCGGATAAAAACCGCTCTGTAAGTTCCAGGGATCGAAATATCGGTATTTTTCTGTAACGTTACTTGCTCGCGCTTGAGATAGCGTTAACATGAAGCGTAACGTTACTTCAAATATTGTTACAGATTTCGTTACAATTTAGTATCGCTAACGTAATACGTTCCGGTACTCACTAAGAATTACCGGTAAGAACATATCGTTATACCAATTAGTAACGTTACTTTCAATGCTATTATCATTTTGTCTCTGTCACACACTCTGTATTTTTATTTGGCTTCCCATGTTTTGTAGTTTCCATACACCTAAGCTTTAGAAGTTACCTGACTGAGTAATTTGGTTTGCTCAAGGTTGGAATTGAAAACTGAGATATTTTTTGGTTTCCTATGTAAATTATGAAATTTAATTTTTTTTACGAAATTCGACAATCTAAAACAACAAGATTCAATAGTCTTCATCAAACGCAACAGAATTAACTACGTTGAATTTTGATTCGAGCTTGAAATTACATTGCTCGCCATTATCATGTTCCACTCAGTAGGTAGGGTAGCCGGTAAACTTACTGGCACAGGGGGCTGAACATCGTGGCCTAAGGTTGGCAACGCAACATTAACACATTTGATGTCTATAGGTGATTGCATTTTTT
>NJDD01004704.1:13669-57226 GCA_002245505.1 Calephelis nemesis | reverse complement strand
AGATACCAGCAAAATCTTTCATAACAACTCATGGTAAGGACAGAGAGCTAATGGGTGGATAAGTTTACCAGAATTTCTACCCTACCCGAACCGTGACAGTAGCGATCATGAAATGGTCTCTGAAAGAAGTTAAGCAGTGGCATCTATCCTTTCTATTCCTGTTCTCTTCACTCTGGTTCTTTTGGAACACATGTCTTTTGAGCTGGATTTATTCCATCGAGCAAAGCAGTTAAGTTTAAATATATCTCTATCACATCAATGCCTATCACTGTAGTATTTCGAGTTGGAGTATTAGCTAGCCGTTAGGCGGATATCACACTGCTGCTGCGGCGATGCGATGTTTTTTTAAGCCTTGAAATATCGATGCGGTGGCAATTTGTTATAACGTGCGGTTTTCGTATTCAAAACGAGACTTTTCATTACAAAGTCATAATCCGCATCGCCGCAAACCTTAACAGCGTGTAGTGCAGTGTGATATCCGCCTTAGACTTGTACTTTTAAGTACCCAGTTGAAGGGGCGGAGCGGATCGAGGCTCCTTGCACTGCAAAGCACACTGAAGCGGGCCAGGCCACATCGCATCGGCGGATTTCTGTTAATCAGCGCCAAAGAACAAACACAAAAATAGAGAGGCGACTCGACGTTAAAATCGTCAAGTATGGAAAGTGGCGCCTCTAGTAGTTGTCATACGAAACTTTAGCGTTAAAATGTCATTAGTGCTCTATTCACATTAATGATATCATGATCTTTGGTGGCTGTTGGCAGCATCGATCGTGATGTTTGGAACTGTAGGCCGCATCGGGGAATGCGCATGGGGTGCTTTGCGAAAATCCGCCGGAATCCGGAAAAATACGCGCCGATGTGACCCGGCACAGTGGGCGTTGCTCCATACAAAATGTATGAAAGCGATATAAGCAGATTATTGCGCTGCAATGCCTCTCGTCCCGGTCCGTCCAAATGAGCGCTATCAGGTAACTTAGGATACGCGACGCATCTGTGATCCTTATGATGTTTATAATAGGCCACTATTTTTTCTTCCCATCAGGAGAACCGTCAACTTATTCGCTGTTATAAAAATCTGATCTCAATAACATTTTTACAAATATTTCCGTTAACTTTATAGACAGTTTTTAACAACAGGACCAAAAAGGAAAGATAAAAACAAAATTTCGTTGCGTCTGTCGTATTTACCAATTAATTGAGTTTGCAGCAGTTTAGAAGATTTCCCGACGGGCCGGTAACACGAGAGCAGAAATTCAATATAAGCCATTACTTTTGATAAAATTCAAATTTGTAAACGTAATGGAAACAAACGACCTGCCTCTTTCGCTTGGTTGATCTATGGACATATAAATTATGGTGGTAATTCTGTTAAGCAACTAAACTTATTTTAAAGTGTATTTTAAATGTGGTGTAATGCTAAGTGAGTTGCTAAATGTATTGGTAAGCGCATAACTCCAGAACGACTGCACCGGTTTGGCTAATTATTCTTGTATTATGTTAGTTATTGCCAGAAAATGATTCTTATGAAGAGAAAAACTGGGAAAGTTGCAGGGAAAATGGTAAAAATAACATTTTATTTTTTCCTATACAAACTGAACGGGTGGAACAAAGTTCGCCACGACAGCTAGTTTAATTCTAAAATTGCAGATGAAATTCACATTTTAGACGATTCTCTCCAGATATTTTAACTTTAGCACTTGCCCCGTACTTGGGGTATTTTTCACAATTTTTAAAGATCGAAAAAAAAATTACCTTAGACATTTGATCCTAAACCTTTTCGTCTCTCAATGACTAATGCTCTAACCACTTGAGATACCGAGGATTCAAATTCTGTGGTTATTGTGGTTTCTTTTTCTTTGAAAATTGTGAAAATGTATCCCAAGCGCGTGACAAGCGCTTAATTTGATGTTATTTTTTGGTAGAAAATGGTTTTTAATGACTATTTTTCGACTTTATTGAACTGTAAGTGCGAAAAGTTGTCTAAAATACAAGGTTATAAGTTTGTAGACAAAGGCTACTTTTTATCCTGATATCTGAAAGGGTTATCCGCGAGAGCTAAATACGTGAGTAATGAGAATAGCGACGAACATCCAGTGTCAGTAATCAAATTAACCTCCAAACGCTTTCCGTGTTTTTAATAAACATATAGTAAAATACTCCAAGCTTCAACCTATTTTCATAAATACACTGTGATACAGACTAAAATATCCTCTTAACTTTACTCTTACTTTAGTCCTTATCTAATAATATAACAGTTTCTGGCTAGTTTCTCCGCAGCATTTATTCACTATATAGAAATTTTTCACTGACACTAGCAATTCAATCGCCTCTGTGTTCTAGTGGTCCAGGTGTTGCGCTTGACTTCATGAGGTCCCGGGTCAAATAATTTCAAAAAATATTTGAAATTTAAATTTTCTAATAAAAATAACGTTGCCCGTGATTTGATACGTGTCCAGTTTGCGATAGGCTTGACACCTATCACATTATGGGACTTAGTGTCTTCGGCTAGTCGTGGTTGCCTGATTGTACCTCTGCCTAACTCTTTGGGGATATGAGCGTGAAGATACCTTTTAAGTAATTCGAATAGTGGAGTTTTGAATTCTTAAGGACTTTACACGGACAACTAATTTACTATGGCACGTTACGTCTCCATCGGGAACATTCCGTGTCTACGAGCACTCGACAATCCAACGTACAATTTCTACATTCCAGCAAGGCATGGAATATTCGATGCTACAATTATCAACGCAAGGCACTTAAGTCGCGCCAATCGTGCTTCGCGATATTACTATTCCTTCAGACTTTTAGTATATAACTTCAAATACTTCTCAATGGTACTTCAGTTTCCAAGATAGTACATCTTGCCTGGCTGGGAATTGTTAACCGCATTTGCGACATTACAAGCTTTTATTTATGAGAGTGGAAAACAAACATACTGGTGCGCTACAAATCTGGGGCTAAAATGTAATGCCTCTTTCCTCCTCCTCCTCTAGCTCATCACTTAATCCTTTAGATCAGCGTTTCTCAGCCTTTTTCAATTCACGGACCCTCTTAATAAAATAAACAACAAAAAAATGGATCAGGTACTTATTTATTGTATGCATCTTTTTAATTATTTATTTTTATAAACTGGTTTGCTGATTTCTCGTTTTGCATTTAATGAGCGATTTATGTATGGTCCAGAGAAAACATCGCGGACCCCTTACATAATCTCGCGGTCCCGGAGATTATTCATCCAAATCCAGGGATCCGCGGACGCCAGGTTGGGAAACGCTGATTTAGATAATCAGACGAGGTGTACTGTTTAGGTACTGACGTTCAACTGAGAAGCGTTCGAGTTGTATCTATGAGTATGACACGTGACTAAGAATCTGTAATACCGAGATTTGCCCCAACTTTTGTGGCTTGTGCTACACGTGATATAAGGTCTAGTTTCTTGTTCTGTCAGCCATTATTAACTGTTGTCACTTTGTGCTGATCACAAGCAATGATCGGCAAGACAAGTAAACTAAATCTCTGCATGTTCAGCTATAATGAAAACGAATCTTCATGTCCATATCCCCAAAGAACTAGGCAGAGGTACCACCAGGCCACCGACGACTAGCCGAAGAAACGTCCACAATGTGATAAATGGACAGAATATAGAATACAATATATTTTTATTAGCATTCACCTAACAAGAGCCACTTGTGACGAGTCTATATAATACTAAAACTACTACTGGATCGGAACGCGGTCACAGAATAAAAAGATCCGCCAAGAAACTCAGCGGGCTCTCTTTTTTTTCCCTTGTTCTATACTATACTTTATTAGTATTACATCACACATCATTACTAGTAAGAGATTGGTATTAGGAGCAATAAATCCCAAATACTCTTTCGACAGATATTCAGCAACGGTACAGTAACCTTACCTATTTATACAATTTCACTTTGACACATTTTTTAAATTTATTTAATGGCAGGTCTTTCTTAAAATCAGGAAGTTTATTGTAAAAGCGTATATATTGGCCATTTGATAGATTTTGGCCATAGGATAGATGGCAAACCTGGCGAATCGGGCCCGTATCCAACCCGGCTAATGTAGTTTTTTTTTTTCAGAAAATTGAAAAAACACATTTTTAGTTGCCCAATCCGGGTCTTCATTCAGTTGTAATTGAACTACCTCATTAAGGACCCGGATACCCTTTAACGTGTTCTGTTATTTTTTTAGGGTAAGTTTTGGAACCCCTGCACTTGACCAATGAGGTGTATTTGTTTGCAGTTCACGTTTGCAATACAGTAAGTTTACTTAGGACAACGGCGAGAGTAAACATTCGTTACTTTTCTGACGGCTCGCTATCGAGCGCTTAATGCGGAGATTTCCCAGCGGGGCGGTGACGCGACATCAGTAATTAAACCGCCTCTAATGTTGTTAATTAATACTTGCGAGGCCTTGTTGCTATGTACGGAAGTTAATAATTGTGAATTGTTTTGGATACAAAGAACAAGCACACGGCTCTTCCAATGGTAAGATGCAGCAAAGGCCTGTAGCCATAATATAGAGTATAGGTGTGCTTTTATTAATATTAAATATTCCTTGACAAGTTACACAATTCGAATCTAACTCTCAAGTAAGCAAATTACATGCTTGTGTTACGGGTCCACTATGCTAATACATAGAAATACTTGAATAGATACTAGAATAAATTTAATAAACACACAGACCCGGAAATGCAGACACCTAAATGTCCATCACACAAATGCTGCACCTGTCGGGAATCGAACCCAACTTTCGCGGTTGGTCGGTGGAGTTTGGCGTATACGATAGCCTCTCGATCAACGAGTCGTTATTCTTTGCTTAGTTGAAAAATATATTTAACATTTTAGCATCTATACATATAATAAACCTGTAGAAGGATCAATTCTGTACATTGAAAATATTAAAACAATAAATAGCAGGGGTGTTACTGGATCGATATCAAACCCAAATATAGAATTAAAAAAAATTTGTCTGTCTGTCTGTATGTTCAGGCATCACGTGAAAACTAACGCTTCGATTTGGATTAAACTTGGTATAATTATACCTTATAATCCTGGGTATAAAATAGGATACTTTTTAACCTGAAAAAATACGTAGAAAAAAATCTTAATTTTTCAGTTTTATCACGCGACGACTGACATCCGCGCGGACGGAGTCGCGGGCGGAAGCTAGTTAAGTAAATATTTGTGTATAGTAGTTAATAATTTGTAACCTAATATTTTTTTATCTTTTAAATCTATAGTTTTAAAAGATAAAATCGTCTCTGTGGTCTAGCGGTCCGGGTGTTGGACTTAACTACATGAGGTCTCGGGTTCGAATCCCGGGTCGGCCAACAAAAAGAAAATTGGATTTTTCCAATTTTCTAATAAAAAAAAAGAAAAATGTTGGTCGGGATTGGAAATGTGCCCGGTTGGCGATGGGCTTGCCACCTATCACATTGTGGGACTTGGTGTCTTCGGCTAGTCGTGGGTGCCCTGGTTGTGCCTCTGCCTGCCTCTTCGGGGATATGGGCATGAAGATACTTTTTTTTTAAATTTATAGCTTATAGGTAAGTACACTGTCGACCTGTCGCTTTTTATATTGTATTTTTTTCTCTATCTAGAGAAAAAGCGCTAAACTAGCATACCTCATAGTCTACATTCTATAAAATGCAGAACGTCTATCCAGGTTTTCGGATCGACCGTCTTCAGGATTGTATATGAATACATTGTGTACGGTGCAACTCAATTTCCTCCGTCAGAGCTATTGATCAATAAGATACATTAAATTACTTTTCCTGACCTCTGTGGTCTAGTTTCGATATTGGCATTGCTTACATCAAGTCCTGTGTTTGATTTACTGACCGGGCAATTCAAAATATGTTTTTAAATTTTCTAATAAAAAGTTTACTAGGTGGTCGAGTTTAGCAGCGACTCGCCCGGATTGGTACCACCGCCTTACCTATTCCTGCCGCCATAGCGTCATGACGTGTTCCGGTTCGGAGGGTAAGGTAGCCGGTAAACTTACTTTTGCTCGAGGCCTAACATCCCGGCCTCAGGTTGGAAAGGCACCAACGCACCATTACCATCTTTGGTGTCTCTGGGCGGCGTGAATTTCTTAACATCAGGAAATCCGTCTGCTTGTTTGCCTTCCAATATCATAAAAAAAACATTGCGCGGATTGAATAAGTGCCCGGTTGGCGATAGGTTTGCTATCTCACTATAGGATTACAGTACCTTCAGCTCATCATGGGTGCCATTGTCTCACCTGAACCTGGTGTTAGCACAAGTGTGTGACTACATCCCAGCCTCGAACGCGCGCACCAAATTTAGAAGACGTAACGTTACGTCCTGTAACGTCCTGTCAGATCCTCCAGCCCCAACAACTGCAAACGCTAGCCTCCGTCTCAACCCAAACTTTCAAGACACTACACTTCAAAGTATTGTACCTCTGCCTACCTCATCGTGCACACGTGCGTGAAAACACTACTACTATATTACTTTCGCGTTTGCTATATAAAAAGTAAAATACAAACAAAGCAAACATTTTGATACTTTTAGACGGCATAGCAATTTAGCTGTCATAGATTCCCCATAGGAGCACCCGACATCGGTAATTAATTATTAGGTAACACTTGCGAGGTGGTGTCGCTAAGGGCGGGAGTAATTCATTTAGAATTGATGTTCCATTATTGTTTTCCATTAGTAAAGATTTTAACAGAAATAAAGCCAATTTTCTAATAAAAAAAATGTTGCTCGGGATTAGAAATGTGCCCGGTTGGCGATAGGCTTGCCAACTATCACATTGTGGGACTTAGTGTCTTCGGCTAGTCGTGGGTGTCCTGGTTGTGTACCTCTTTGGGGATGTGGGCGTGAAGATGTTTACAAATTACTTCTGTTTTTATTTTGTGCTATTCCTGCTGTAAGTAAAACAGTAACACACCCACTTCTTTTGAACCTGACATTTTTTTTAAATGTAATTTAAGGACTGTAAAGGAAGCTTAGTAAGAAGGTTGAGATAGAGATACGCTAAGAAATTCTTGACGCTTACTCGTTTGTGGGATTTGGCTAGGAAGATATGCATCAAGTCAAGAGTAAGTAAATTCCGCTCCAAATGTAGTATAGAATCGATTGCAGATAAAAGTTAAACTTGGATTTTAAACACTTACCTCGTCGTTAGGATCGTAGTACTGCTCGAGGTAGGGATGCGCCAACGCGTCCTCCACGGTGATACGCTTGTGGGGGTTGAAAGTGAGCATGCGGTGCAGCAGGTCGAGCGCACGAGGGTCGGCGCCTGGGAACAGGTCCGTCCATGGCACCCGAGGCTTGTAGGGCAGCGACTCCAGGTAACTGCGAGCCTGTACAGACAAACAATGCCTTTAAATAAACTATTTAGAACATAATTAATAAATAAATATCCCTGGACAAGTTACACAAAATGAATCTAGCCTCAAGTAAGCAAATTATGTGATTGTGTTATGGGTGTAAGTCAACAATTCTACATAAAATACTTTAGATACTCGAATAAATTTAATCAACATTATTTGCATTTGAATGCAGACAATGTTCATCACAAAAATGGCTGCCCCGTCGGGAATCGATCCCAAGCCTCGCGGTTGACGTGTACGCTAGCCACTCGACCAACGAGCCGGTCAAACATTCTAGTAAACATAAATATCTAAAATTGATGACTGTCACAAAATAATCAAGTTCTCGTTAAATAACAACTACGAGTCATACCAAAATCGAAGTTAATTTGTGTGTTCTTTAGATATACCATTTCTTTCTCTTATTGTTTAATTTTTGTCCAAGAACAGGTCGCAGACGCGAGAAAAGGTTCTACTATTCGTAGTACGACAGAGTTCTTCTACTATTGAGAACTCATTTACTGATACAGCTTGGTGATTTGGAATCATTGATTTTGTTGAGTACCTAATGCAACTGCTGCGAGTGTAGCAGCTGTGTGCAAGCGAAGGAATTCAAGTTTCTCGATTAGTATATTAATCGAGATCAATAAAAACGATTAACTTACAAGTGACAATTTGAGGACCAAATTAACCATTTTTTTTAATCACTCTTTGTTTTGATAATCACGTGCTTTATTAATCTTTATCATGTAGGTACTAGCGGCCCTACCCGGCTTCGCACGGTTATGAAATATACATATAAACCTTCCTCTTCAATCACTTTATCTATTTAGACAAAACCGCATCAAAATCCGTTGCGTAGTTTTAAAGATTTAAGCATACAAAGGGACATAGGGAGGGGGGAAGCGTCTTTGTTTCATACTATGTAGTGATTCATGATCCGAGATACTTATAAAGTGTATTGTTTGTTCACTACAATAAAATAAATGTTATTTAATATTAAATAACATTTATCATCCTTTTTACTAAGCCGGTAACTGACAGAAGATTATATCTGATGTAGCGTAGTAACCTTAACATTAAGGCTTAGGAAGATTCAATTAAATATTTCCCAAGTCGACTAAGCTACCCGTAAATGGATATATTGTAGCCTCTGGAGATTGAGTTTAATGTTATTTTCATGCTCCGTCTAAATATAAATAAATCTATATAAGATTACTAGGATATGAAAATGAAATTATAATTTAATAGGTAGGTAGTGTTGGTGCCATCGTCAGAAAAGACGGTCGTTGTTTTTTCGTAATTATTGAATTTCGTGTATTTATACAAATGAGAAAAATTAGTCGTTTTTGGTGGCATTAGTTGTATGTTTGTCTGTCACCATCATGAGCCTACCTAACCTAAGCCTTTTAACATAAAAAATAAAATGTGCTTCGAAATGAAAACTTCTTCAGCGGCGTTGCGGCACTTTTTGGAATGGGTAAAAACTTCTAAACACGCGTCAGGACATGAGACCTGATTCGTAAGACAAAAATTCTTAATACAGCTCAGGGCGCTTGCGCGAATATTCGTGTTGTCATGTTTGTGTACGATATCGCAATAAATGAAGATTGTATAAATAAATGATAAATGATAGCACATACTGATAATTAAAGCAATTCGTGCAAAATTATTTCCTAACCATTCCAAAATATCAAAAATGCACAACGTTAATATTCAAGTTTTCACTTCTGCTGGCACTCCCGGAGTGCAACCCTTTTTTTTGAAATTCAGTTTTAAATGTTGCCGTGGTCAGTTAGAAGAATTTTGCTACAAACTTACGTACGCAATAACGAGCTTTCGTTTAAAAAAAACTTAAATTTGCTTAAAAAACAAACCAATTAAAATTTACGGCTTGCCATAAAAAAAAACTTTTATCGTTAGATTAAACGGTCATATTTGACAAAGGATCCACGATGAAAAGAAAATTCAATTTGAGTTTTCGTTCACAAAGCCGTATTTTAAAAATGCTTTCAGATAAATGCAGTTTCGTCCATACCAAATTTCAATCAAAATATTTAAAGACAATATATTCAATACTACTTGTATTGGATCTGTTGCACTATTTTCGATTATTATTAATAATTAGTGGGCCGCCCCGGCTTCGCACGGGTATAAAATATTCATGTAAACCTTCGTGTCGATTAAAAAAACCGCATTAAAATCCGTTACGTAGTTTTAAACATTTAAGCATACAAAGGGGCAGACAGACTGGACAGAGAACGCGACTTTGTTTTATACTATGTAGTGATCTGTTGGAGCACTTTCTGCTATATTTATTAATAAGACGTATTCCATCTTAATAACAAACAAATACTAAATACTTTAAGTTTAAGTTGACTGTATTGTTTATTAAACTGCAGATATATAACATAATATTATAATGTCAAATTAAATTTGGAAGCATTTTTGTTTAAGTTTATTAATTAGACGGATATAGAAATACTGTCAATAAGTCAATCAAAGAATCCTTTTTTGGATAGAACTGTATGCAATAAAGTGCAAGAAAACTAAAAAACCTATTGACACTAATTTAACCTTAGGATAAATATTGTACACACATATACACGAAGGGGTACCTACCACGTAAATTTGAGTTAGCATCTTACTAGGGTTAAAACACTAAGGGCCACTTGCACGTTTGTGGGTTTAGTATTTAACACTGAGTTAGCCTCTAACTTGGGTTGAATCACCTTATATTTGACAGTATAATATCAAATGTAAAATCAATATTAAATATTAAATGTAACTCGGGAATGTGCAAGTGGCCCTTAGTATCTGATAATCTTACTTAGCCCTTACGGTCGCTTGCACGTTCCTAAGTTAAATTTAGTAAGTTAAACTGTCAAATGTAAATGTAAATAAGTTAAAAAAAAGGTAGCTCAGTGCCAAATATTAAACCCAGGAACGAGCAAGTGACCCTTACATGTTATTGTAATTGTTGACTTTTTTTTGAAACCTAACTGGCGTGATGCGTCTGCTGATTTTTACTGTTCGATGTCTTTATTTTTAAGCTTATATTTATTAAAATACTAGCCGATCCGGCGAACTTCGTATCGCTTGACATTAACCGCTCCTAACAGTTAGTTAATAGTTTGGACAAATTTGAAGAGTGGTTTTCCCCACTTTCTATTCCAGATTTTTGAAGTGAAAACTTTTTTAGCGGCGTTACGCACTTTTTTGAAATGGGTAAATCCTTTTAGACTCGCGTCAGAACCTGATCGAAGATTCGTAAGGCGGATGGAGAGTAGCGCGGCGTAGGAGAGGAAGTATCCGTTTCTCTTTCTACGGCGCGAAAATGTATGTTATGCCTGCTGTTTTGTTTAGACGGCGAAGGGCGCTTGCGCGAATATTCGTGTTGTCATGTTTGTGTACGATAAACGATATTATAACACATAAATAATAGTACTTTCATAATGACAATTAAAAGCAATTCGTGGAAAATTATTCCATAACTATTCCAAAATATCAAAAATGCACAAAGTTAATATTCAAGTTTTCATTTCTGCCAGCACTCCCGGAGTGCAAACCTTCGTTTTTTTTCTACATATGATCCTTCTCCAAAATTTGTCTATCCGTTCAAGCTTGATGCGATGACCACGCGAAATGGGGATTCGTTATAGATATAGATAACAAGCGGCTCAAATATAAGGGCTGGCCCAGCCACGCGTTTCTGTGGCTCAGTAATTATAGGTTAAATTATTATTATTTTTTACTCATTTATCGATGAATTAACGTACACCGCCATCTATGAGAACTTCATAAAACTAACCAGGAAAGAAAAATTACTTAATACATTTTATTCGTTTACATTCACGACATAAGTGAATAATTGAGATGATAACTATCCTATCTTTTAAGTTAGACCAAAATACGGGTACATGCAAAATTTGATTGAAACCGTTTCAGTAGTTTTGGAGTTTATCGGCAGAATACATCGTGGCACAAGATTTTTATATATATAAGATATGGTTATTGAAATTATGAGTAATAATG
Organism: Calephelis nemesis; assembly: GCA_002245505.1. Classification (NCBI taxonomy): domain Eukaryota; kingdom Metazoa; phylum Arthropoda; class Insecta; order Lepidoptera; family Riodinidae; genus Calephelis; species Calephelis nemesis. The sequence goes on along the minus strand of NJDD01004704.1, from coordinate 45,824 downwards.
TTTTTTTACATTGGTGTACAATTTATTTAATCGTAAATTTAGCCGAATTAAGTCGCCAATTTTTATGAATTTCATTTCTTGTAAGAACATATTTTTCTATTTTGTAACCTTAAAAATTCGCCGGGTCGGCTAGTAACTATGCCTATAATACTAACTAAAACTAAATATCTACTTTTAGATTATTTTCTGTCAGATTTCATTTTAAAAAAGTATATGAGCATATATCATAACATTAAACTAAGAAAATATTTACAATTGGACTAACTTATCACATACTTATGACAATATTATATTCAAAAAACAAGAAATAACAAAATAACTAAAAACTAATTTGACTGGAATACTTATTTTTTTTTATAACTGAGTCCATTAATTACTTGCACAATTAAGACCAATTGATATTTAAAGATTTGTAAGATTTAAAGTTTTTAGCAAAAACTAACATACCTATATAAATCCTAAGTTCTAAGTAAACATTCCATTTCAGACAGACCGAAAAACTTCCACCACAAAATTTATGTCTGGTCGTTGGGAAAACAAGCAATGAGTCGAGGAAATGGCAACTTTCCAGGACGTGACTTATCAAAGATAAAACTCCTTTTCCATTAACGGGCACATAACTTTGAAGCTTATGTCTTCGAAACTTGATACTTAAGCAAGCTTGGGCACTTATCATTTCATATGTGTACAGATCAAAAGTATTTGTATTTTCACTTTTTTTTCTTGGCAGTTTTTACTGCACTTTTTTACTTTAAACTTTTTTTATAAATGTATTTGAAACTAGCTGACCCGGCAGACGTTGTTCTGCTACTTTTTTCAGTGTTATTTGTGAAAAAACTTGAGGTGAGTCACCCTTGTTACTTAGGGGTATGAAAAATAGATGTTGACCGATTCTCAGACCTACTAAATAGGCTTACAAAATTTCACGAAAATCGGTCGAGCCGTTACGGAGGAGTTCTATCACGCACACCGTGACACGAGAATTTTATATATATTAGATTACGAACTGTTATAGTAATTTTTCATTCTCTTAAAGTGCAAAAAAACTCTTTTTCGGGCTCGAGAGATATGATGGACACGGTTTGTTCATAGTTAAAAAAATGTGTTCATAAGTAAAATTAATAAATTATTAAGTTTTTGTTTAATTTCGGCCATTTTATCAAACGGATTTTTCTAGATAGCTACTTTAAGTTGCGTTTTTAAATTTAAAGCAACTTTTCTTAAGAAACCAATGCCAGTTTTATAATAAACGGTCTTTGTTTATTTTATAATATATAAAAATCAATTGCTGTTCGTTAGTTTCGCTAAAACTAGAGTAAAACTAGAGAACGGCTGGACCGATTTGACTCCTTTTGGTTTATAATTATTTGTAGAAGTCCAGGGAAGGTTTCAAAGGTAAGAAATAAGGAAAATCTGCGAGGAAACTAGGAAAACCAACATTTAAAATGTTCCCATACAAACGGAGCGGGTGGAACGAAGTTCGCCGGGACAGCTAGTTTTATAATAAAAATTGGTTTAAATTGCATGGGTCATTCATTGATCATACTTTTTATTCTTTTAAATGAGTTCTCCCACCCAACATTGATGTGTAAACTTATTTTTAGTATTTAAAAATAAGTTAGCATACATAGCGTTTTTCATACAAAACAACAGCATTTTTCTTGTTGAACTGCACTTTATGCATTGGACAAGTTATTTTTTTTTATGAAATATTCAGTCATATTAAACTTACATACTTATTTAATAAAGTTTACTCACAGAGTTTCTTTTCAGTGCATATTATAACACAGCGTAATAGACGTTAAGATATACATGTTGTATGAGATAGTTAAGGTTGAAAGGTGTCAGTTAGGCTGCTTTTCATCCCTATATCTAAAAATATGCCCTTGAGAGAGCTAAATAACATTAATATAGGTGTAGGACATACATCTAGTTTGTAATAAGACTAATTAGCAATACTCACGTTGAAGTTAATTAGTAGAATATTCTTGTAATTAACTACGCTGTTACTTATAACACAGTTAATATATTAAAACATACTCATATACTACTAAAGCACCGGGTTTCGTCTGGCTATTAGCTATTTACTAGTGGTCGCCTGTTGGTCGAAATTAGACCATAGTAGAATCTAATGTCTTGTTGATAAGAAAGCCATCTTCATTTCTCAAGACCAACTTCTTTGTTTCCAAACTTTTCAATGCGCCACCTGCGATCTTTAATCGTTATCATCAATATATTTGTTTGTGTGTGTCAAATGCATGACAGTGTAGGTAATGTTTTATTTATTGATTTAATGTGCTTTATAGGCATTATTATTGAAAAGACACCTTACCTTAAGACATTGCTATTTTATAGAACTTAAGTGGCAATTATAAGAGCATTTAAGAAATATAAAAAATAAAGATGGCCGCCGCCACGAAACCTGTTTACGCTGAATTTTCCATTTTCAATTGCTTGCTGATCGCGCAGCACGATTCGATTACTTCTACTCTACTAGAATCTATACTTGTTATCGTCGGCACTTGGTGGAATTCCATTGTATATACACGTTTTTTGGAGTTAACACTTGTACTTATCCACTGTATACTTTATTTAAAACTTTCTGTTATTTTTTAGCCAACCGGTTTCACTTTTTACAGCATCATCAGGCCTTTGAAACTAAAGACAAAAAAGGAAGGAAGGAAAGTCCTCACGAATTCAAGTCCAACACCGGACCACTAGAGTCTAGACCACAGAGTGGATTTAAATCTAAACAAAATTAGTCGAATGGTGATAAAACATGATTAAACGAAGGTAGTCAGTTTCATATTGTATAAATCAATCATTAAATCAATCACCTTTATTTGCTTTTAGCAGGGTATACATTTGAGGTCTTATAATTATTTACAGTCCTCCAACTATACCTATTAATTGGCAAGCAAATTACATACTTTTAGCAATTTTATGTCATACAGTTTCCCGTGTTGGTCCGGTCTCCTTCGCAGAATAGACCATCAGTCTTCCTGCCAGGCAGCTCGTAAAAGGCGAGCATAGGTTTACCGTCACTAGCATCGTGACACCTGACTAGATGGTAGAGTAGATTGGTAACACCACCTTACCTATTCCTGCCGCCATAACGTCATGACGTGTTTCGGTTTGGAGGGTAAGGTAGCTGGTACACTCACCTCTTGTAACGAAGTAAAATCGTTACATTACCCAAATAATTAATATCTAAATTAATAATAAAATTTCCCCTTAGTAAGGACTAGTTATAAGGGTAAAAACCAAATAATATAATAAAAATTTAAATAAATCGCTTAGCGACATCTGCCTCGCAACAAAGGAATTAACTCATCAGATCAATAACCATTTAAAATCAATAGTAGCGTAGGTCGCGACCTCTGTGGGTGATCAGCCCAACTACCTCGTTGGCTAGTTGGCTAAAGTCCTAGTCTAGCGGCAAGTAGAGAAACTAGTATTCGCCACCATATCTGGCTTATTAATTGTCCTCGATGCTTCTATAACTTTCTATTACGAAAGTATAAGTATAACCCACAGAGGGACGCGGACTCACTCAATAGCGGGACTCTGAAGACGTAGTATTCCTGCCCGAAGATAATTAGAAATTAAAATATTTAAAAGTGCATCTGTGCATCAAACCCGATAACTCGGTGAGTTCTCTCATATTCCCTAAACAATAATTAATCAAATATTTCTTACAGCTATAAGCGAGGATTAGGAGCCTAGCAAACAAAGTTAAGCTTGTCGCTATAATTGATTATTTTCAAATAATGTGTAGGAACACGTGCTAAGCTTGTTCATTTTGCCCATTTGGAAAAATATTATTATTATTATTATTATAAAACATAAATTGTAACTATAATGATCGATGTTGCTGACCGTCTGTTCGCCGACACCAAAGATTGCAAATTGCCCAGAAACTGTACCTAGTATGTAATGTCAGCTATGACAGTAGCCAAATGTGATAATCACATGGCCACGACTCGTCCATTGGGAGGACCTGTAATACTCTCCCCTGGTCTGGTTGTGGCCTGGCGCTGTGGCCCGTCTGTCGACAGTGTCTTAGAGGAGTTGTAAAAAACTTCCAGGGTCCAAGATACCGGCCTGAAGTCGACCGACCGCTGCACGTGGGCCAGGCGAGTTCGGAGTCTTGAGTCCCGGTCGCAGCCCAGGCAGCGCCGGTAGGAGTCCAGTTCCTGTGGACCTGGGCCCCCCACAAGGAGGTCTTTCGCAAACTAAGGCCAGTAACTGTTAAAGGCCACCTCTCTCTGCACATCTTCCAAATTAACGCTGCATAGCCACGTACCCACGGCATACCGGCTCAGGGGGAGATTTTAACAATAACCCGTCAGAAATTAGTCGTTTAATAATTATATTTTAACGGTGAATTATAACGTTAAGAATATCTGTAATATTATGTTTAATATATTCTTTTTGTAGATCTTGATTTTGTTTTTTTTGTTAATTAACCGTATTTTTTATCGAATTGTCACCTGTCTCCCGTTCAACCTGGTCTCATGCTGAAGGGCTGACGGGAGCAGGCGACACTCTGCTTGAGGTCTAACATCCCGGCCTCAGGTTGGCAACGCACCACTACCACCTTTGGTGTCTCTAGGCGGTGTGAATTTCTTAACATTAAAATCCGTCTACTTGTTTGCCTTCCAATATCATTAAAAAAATCCAGATTATAAACCAAATGAAATCGGAAATACAAACAAGTACGACAACAGAAGAATCAACGACCTAATCAATTAAAAGGCTGAGAAAAAAGGACACGAAGCTATAGCTTTAGCCCATATTTTACTAACCCAATGTCCAATTTGCGATAATAAATTATGACCGACCTTTGTCAAGATTGGTAATGTTAGCTTTTCATAGATCGAAATATGAGAACGATTGGGTCGAAGAACCAATTTCGTATAAAATTGCGGGATAATATATTCTAACAAGGGGTGGACCATAGCAAACCGATTTTATGAGTTCACAAGCCTAAGCCAGCAGCTTCTCTAACTTGATAAAAAAGTCATTACGGCACGTTGGGAAAGTGTTCCTGGCGAACTTCCTAAAGTCCGTTTCTTGTCATTTAAATTCTTTTCCTATTTAAGTATGTTTTCTTCATTATTTTAATAAAATATCGCGTCTGGGTCTAGCGGTCTGGCATTGGACTTGACTGCTTGAGGTCCAGGTTCGATTCCCGGGTCGGGCGACAAAAAAATTAAAAAATGTATATTTTCATTTTTCTAATTAAAAACGTTGCCCGAGATTGGATATTTGCCCGGTTGGTGAAAGGCTTGCCACCTATCACATTGTGGAACTAAGTACCTTCGGCTAGTCGTGGGTGCCCTGGTTGTGATAGGTGGCAAGCCTATCGCCAACCGGGCTCATATCCAATACCGGACAATGCTATTTTTATTAGAAAATTGAAGATATGCATTTTCTAATTCTTTGTTGCCCGGCCCGGGGGTCGAACCCGGGACCTCAAGAAATCACGTCCGACGCCGGACCGCTACACCACAAAGGCGATAATACATATAATATAAATATATGTGTGTCCAGAATCAATTTAATATTTCAGTCACAGTTTGACCACTACCACCACTTTCCCAAGGACGTCTACAGCACAAACGATGTATAGAAAACGGGATGGTGGACTAAAATTAAACTGTCGTAAAATTTCTTTGAATTTCGCCGACAAAATGTTGTTTATTCAGTTGATAATCTGAGTAATCGACCATTGGCATACTCTTGGGTATAAGAATTCATTAAAAATTAAACAATTCCCTTTTACACAATAAAGCGGTTCGCTTTATCCTACTCAAACATGAAATATTACGTAAAACAAACGTGAAATTTTAGTAAGACCACATACAATCACTCTCAATTATCCCACATTAATAAATTCTTTGTCCCGTAATTTATGATATGTTTATAGTGACCCTACACGAGTTGTGTCAATACATTTTAAACAATTTTCATGTTTGACCTTGTCTAAAAGGCAGTGAGACTTTAGCATAATATGCTAAATATCACATATTATTATGTGAGTATGGATTTTGTTGAGAGATTAGTGGTTAGTCTGAGGAGCAATCAATCTCAAGTATTTACGTCAGCTAGATATGATTTTTATGATGTTGGAAGGCGACAAGCAGAAGTTTCCTGATGGTAACAAAATCACCTTTGCCAACCTGAGGCCGGGTTGTAAGGTCTGTATTTTTTATGGCAAAAGACTGCGATCAAACACTCATACAAAATAAATATCCCTGGACAACATACACAAATTGAATCTAACCCCAAAATATGCAAATTATATTATGCTTGTGTTATGGGTGTTAGTCAACAATTCTAATATAAAGAAATACTTAATAGATACCCGGAAATGCAGACATCTAAATGTTACACAAATGCCTGCCTAAACCCGAGCCTCGCGGTTGATTGGTGCAGCTAAGCGTGTAACTCGAGCACTCGACAAACGAGGCGGTCAAAAATGTTAAGAGATAGCGACCTACAGACACCATAGATGTTGTATGTGCGTGGCTGTCTTTTGGTCAGGGTGTTAGCCCAATTGTGCAAGTTTACCGGCTAGTGGCTACCCTACCCTCCAGATCTGAACACGACTATGTTGTTATAGCAGCAGGTATTTACCAGCTACCTTTTTGTCCAAACCTGAGCACGTCAACAGGAAGGAATGACGTGATGGCGGTAGGAATAGCTAAGGCGGTGTTTTCAATCTGGGCGAGCCGCTGCGAAAGAGTACCCTAAGTCCTATGTCAGAAGATACCCTAGCCAGATGTCACTGCCTTACTAAATCCAAGCCTATGCTCGATTTTTTACGATGTTCACCACCTTTATTATAATTTATTTATGATATTGGAAGGCAAACAAGCAGACGGATTTCCCGATGTTAAGAAATACACTCCGCCTCTCTAGGCGCCACCAAATCACCAACGGTGGTAATAGTGCGTTGCCAACCTGAGGCCGGGATGTTAGGCCTCGAGCAAAAGTACTCGTAAGTTTACCAGCTACCTTCTTACTCTCGGTGAATTTCTTACCATCAGGAAATCCGTCTGCTTATTTACCTTCCATTATCATTAAAAACACACACACACACACACAGATATCTACTGATGTTTAACCTATTCTTTGGAAAACCTTGATTAAAAACGTCATTATTTGACTTGTCCGGACTAATCTGAAATGTCTAAAATGTTCCATCACTTTTCATTTGAAATGCTGCGCACTGCACTAAGCATCTTAAATTAGTTTGTGCACAGCAGAATCGCCACCATTTTCAACTTACTTATTTTAAATTAAAGACTTTTGATCGAGAATTTTATTTTTAAAAAGAACGAACAAATAAGTTAGTCGCAAGTTTCATAATAAAGCAGACACAATTTTCCATTTTTATTATAGTTAAAGTCGTGTTTTTAAAGTTTGAATTTGATTTTAATGTCTGTTAAAGTTTCTTTGCAGTGAATTAAAGTTGCTTCATAAAAAGATAAATTTTATACTTGATAGCCTCTATCGGAATAACCATTTTTTTATCTTGGCCCCTTTTTTCTTTACACATTGTCCCTACTGTCTCCCTATAATGTCTGATAATTTACCAATCGTGTTTATTCACTTTAAAAATTCCAAGTATTTTTTAGACAAGACGTTTTTATGTGAGAGGCCAACGGACAAGCACACTGGTCTACTGAAGTTAAGAGAGAATGGTGCCCTATAGACACCATAGATGTTACAGGTTCGTCGCTATCCTGTGGCGGCGATGTTAGGCCTATTTTGCGTCTACTGAAACCCTATGGAGTTATGACGACGGCAGGAATATGCAAAGCCATGGTTCCCTAACCAGGCAAGTAGCTGAACAGCACTACTAGCAGCGGTCTTGTTGGTAATGAGTTATATTTAAATCTGCGCTCGCCCCTGGCACAGACGAAGATGGTATATTCTACTCAGCGGACGCGGACCAATAAGAGGAAATTACACACACAAAAACACCTACCTATTGATGCATGCAGACACATGAGGCGAGCACAGGTTAAATAAGTCATTCCAGCAAGACCACTGGTGGTAGAGTACTGTGCAGCAACTTGCCTGGGTAAGAATCCACTGCCTTAACTATTCATGCCATCATAATACTGATATGCCGCGACTATAGCTTTAGGGCGGCAATGCACCGTAAACATTTTGGGTGTATGTGTGCTATATGCATTTTTTAACTACCTCATTAAGAAATCCATCTACTTGTTCTTTTAGCACAAGATTTATTAATTTATTCTCAAAAACGATTTATTATTCGGTTTTGATAATGAGACATTGCTAACTCGCCAATGAGCTCGTTAAAAAAATTTACTTCTCATTACCAATCCGGCATCGATTTGTTTTTAGATCAAATTAATTTAATAACCAAGTTCAAATGAATCAAGATTATTTTGCCAATAGTAAAAAATTAGTTATTTCACATAACACGATTAATAAATCAGTTATTATTTAATTAATCGTAATCCTAATTACATGCATTAACAAATCAGTTATTAATTTATTAATCGTAATCCTAATTACATGCATTAACAAATCAGATATTAATTTATTAATCGTATTCCTTATTAAATGCAACATAATTAATTACTCTCGTTTTGGTCGGATTCCTATTAGGCAGCTCGAAAGAGGCAACCATAGTTTAAATGGGTTATTACCAACATGACCAATGCTGGTAGAGTACAGTGCAACAACTTGGAGTCCACAGCCTCACCTATTCCTGTAGTCATAATGACAGTGACATGTACCGGTTCGGTACGATAGCCGAGACTTGTGCTATACGCCTAACAGTCCAGCTACAGGACAGCGACGCCTATGTGCATTACTACACTGAGACTGAAATTCAAGCTTACGTAAGCAATTTTAATCCCGTAAGGTAATTTAATTTTAGCACTTGCCGTGTCCTTGGGATAAATTTCTACAAATGTTAAAGCATACAAAGGGACGTAGGGACAAAGGAAGTGACTTTGTTTTATACTGTGTAGTGATCTCTCTCTATCTCGACGTTGGCAGAATCACAGTAATCATAGAGGAGTCCAAAAATCCCTAATATGGAATTGAACTCTAAGTTAGGAATTATGCCGCCATCACGCATTGGGAGAAAAAATGTTTGTTTTTTTTATTATTGAATTGCGTGTTTACATTGAGTGAAATTAGTCAAATTAGGTGGCATTTTGTACAATTTTGTTTAATGGTAGTGCACAAATGAAATAATCATGTAAAAATCAGTTTCAACGTTTTCTCGTTTCCGCCGAATTTCACTTATTGAGCTTGAGTAAAGAGGCCACCGCTTTAAGGTCCTGGCGTGACTTTCTGTGACGACTTATAAATAATTTTGAATAACTTAAGCCGGATTTTGTCAAATTAGGTGATTACTTGACTAATGGCAAATGCTGACGCTAATGAAAAACCAAAAGAAGAAAAAGGAAAAACACCGAGCTAACGTCAAACATAGGGTTGAATCATAGAAATAGGAATATATAAAGAAGTGCAACAATGTTATATAGCAAATTTAGTTATATAAATACCGTTGGAATCGACATATAACTTAACAACATCTCTTTGTCTCGTTTTAACAAATGTTGATATCATGTACGCCGAAAGAGATAACGACATGTTTGTCAATGCTCATTTTTGCATCGATTTAAATTGACGTCATGACAGTTATTAGGCTTGGCAAGAATCCATATTTAGTGTTCAATTTTTATAGTGAAGTATACTATTACAAATGTTGATATTTTATTTTACGTTCCCAAAAAAGAATATTTGGACAAAATAAAAATGTATAAAAATGATTGATATTTTCAGTGGCAATGATTGCCACTGAAACTATCAATCATGGTCTATCGTTACAAGAATTATTTCAAGTGCTCACTTTTAAGTAAGGAAAGTGGTTTGAACATAATCTGATCACACTTTTTTATAATGATAATTATTATTGTAATAAAAAAAGAGTTAACTTATGTAAAAGTAAACATATTTGCACATCACAATGTAAAGAAAATATGCTGTTGAAAAGTAAAAAAATGTTATTTGTTTCTTTTCATTGCATTTCCCTATTTATAAGCCAACTTAGTAGCTATACATTAGTAGCAATTTCAATCGAAAGGTAAATAATAATTTATATCTATATTAATAGATCATGTATCGATATCGCAATACTACCTTTTCTGGCGGAACTTTGTTTTGTGCTGTTGCCCGCGGCTTTGCTAGCGTGATAATATTATTAAGATATGTCTCTTTAAAGTGTCTAAAACAATTACTATACCAAATTTTGTCAAAATCGAAAAATTGGTATTTTACGTAATAAGTGTACGGACAAGCACATGGTGATGATAAAATAGAACCGTGATCTACGAGTATAGACGCAATAAATATTATAGTGAATACCTTGACAAGGACCTAATGAAAGAACTGGGAGGTTGCTGATTGATCATACTTTTTAAAAGTTGACTGTATTGTGTTTTGTTATACATATTTGGAGTTTGCCTAAAGCACATAAAAATGTGTGCGATAGTGTGTGTTTATCGTTGGAAACGTAACCACGGTATTATTATATAGATAATATTACCGTGACGTAACTATCGTAAAAATTGGTTTGTCGGAGGTTTCTTGAAAATTTTTGATTTTAAGATCATGGATTATGTATCGATATCGATACTTTACGTTTTTTGGACAGCCTTAGTAATGTCAAATGGCAGCCATATTTAGTAGCCAGCGGCAGGCTTTTTTGGTAACTATTTCATGTCCATATACTTAGAGGTCAATGGGTTGAATCACTTTATATTTGACAATTTAACTTAACATAAATTCAATTTAACCAAAGAGCCAGCAACCCTACTAGCCGTACTAACCCCGAATGAACGAATCGTAAAACATCTCCATTGTATTCAGTCTTAAAAATTCCAATTGGATAAAGTTGGAAACAGTTTCTCCGCAAATAACCATAAAGTGTAATTGTCCGAGTGTTATAAGCGGTTGAAGCAATAAATACAAACTAAGTCAACCGGCATTTTAACTAAATATTTCAGTTTAATGACACGATTCGCAAACAGACGGATTTACTTTTAGAAAAAAAATACACATCGCATACAAACATAAAAGATCTTAAAGATGCCTTATTAACCAGTTGCGAGGATTATAAGCTTCTTTTGTAAATATACTGGCTACTTTACCCTCTAAAACGAACACGACAATTGCAAGCACTGTCATGATGGCAGAAAAAAATAACAGTGTTGTCAATCCGACCAAGTCGTGGTGCTAACTGTACTAATGAAATAAAGTGTTTAATTTATTCTACTAGATAGTTCAACTAGCGGGCGATAGGGTCTTTTTTATGATAATGGAAGGCAAACAAGCAGACGGATTTTCTGATGGTAAGAAATTCACGCCGCCTAGAGACGCCAAAGATGGCAATGGTGCGTTACCAACTTGAGGCCGGGTGTTAGGCCTCGAAAGTAGGTTTACCAGCTACCTTACCCTCCGAACCAAAACACGAAAACGGCAAGCACTGACGTCATGGCGGCAGAAAAGGGTAAGGCGGTGATACCAATAAGGACGAGATGATGCATGATGCATCATGTAAAACTCTGCCACCTAGTAGAATATCACGGTGTTAGTGACGGTAAGCCTATGCTCGCCTTATACGGGCTGCCTGGCAGGAAGGCAGATGGTCTACACGGCAAAGGGCCCGGATCAACAGGTTGTCACAATTTTTAACAAAAACTATTATGTCTCTTCTACCATTAGAAATAGTTTGTTCGTAAATAACGATAAGTGTTATTGCTCGAAAGATAGCAGAATACGAGTGTTCGGATCAATAAATACAAAACAAAGCCGGACGACGTTTTCATTCAATGCAACGGCTCGACTATTCTATTTTCGTTTGGCAAAAATTTCAATCAGGAATGGTTTGTCCGGAAACAATCCTCGTATAATTGCTTAAAATATGGTAGAATATGAGTTTTGGGAACCTAACATAGGACCTAATATATTTGTAAAGTAACATACAGGAACTTACTTGAAAGATAGTAGAAAATCAGTGTCAGGAAAACCACATACGATAAACGCGACAAACGTTTCTTTATATACAAAATATAATCCTCGTAATTTTATGTTTTTAAGCGAAAACAAAGAAAGACATCCTAAACACTTGTTTGTATTCGACAACGAATAACTTTTTAAACCGTTGTCCTTTTTTGTTTGACAGGATAGAACTTTAAATTGGTCCGAAACAAATTTTGAAAGATAAAATAATTATTATAATAAGAAATCACTTAGACATACAAACTCCATAGCTTAAAGCACTTAAGAAGAGGTTTTAAAAATAAAGAAAAAAACATTTTAAAAAATAAAAGTTGGCAACCCTGGTTGAGTGTAATCTTGCGCGCTTAGAATAAATTAAATTTTATTAAATAGGTATCATTTCAAAATAAATTTAGAAAATTAGTTAAAGTTGTAACAAACCTCTGTTTCTAGTGCTCGTGGATTTCAAGTCGAGTTTTTAAAATAGTTGTGTAAAAAATTACCGGCAAGTAATTATCAAATCTTAATTACACAACCTTTATAGAGAACCGCTAACAAATAACACTAAGCTATCAACGAACGACATTGTATGAAACAAAAAGTATAGAATAGGTACCATTTCTATTTCCGTCTCGAAAGTGTTTCAGTTGGCAAAAGCTGCTTTACAAAACCATGAAGACTAATTTGAGCGATCAGCTCCTTAAGTCCATACATACATTTTAAACTGTAGGTACATTATAAAAAGAAGAACTTTACTACAACGAATACCTATATAAAGTCTAATAATAAAACACAAACAACTGACGATTAACATAGGTTAAGGTGACCTTACTTCTTCTTGATATCTACGGACTTAGGACCAAAACAAATAAGCGGATTGCGGCGCCGCACCGCTAAAATCGTCGGTTTGCGTTGTGACGTCATAACTCATAGACTACCAAGGAACATTGTTGAGAAACTTATTGCTTATTTGTTATTAAAAATATATTATATCTGTTTTAAAATTAATAGAGCCGAGCAGCTAAGCGGTTTTATGTTTCGGCCCTTACTTGGCTGGTTTTGTTGAAAGATAGAATTTTAAATTCGACTTGTACATATACATTACTTGATCATTACTAGTAAGTATTTTCAACTTTACCTTATCTAAACTAAACTTAAGACATCTAAATCTGGTCATTCTATCTCGTCATTTCCCAAACAAATTTAGTAAGTTTATTAGTAATAGTAACACGGCTAAAAATATCCAGTCTGTGTTTTGCCATTTAAAAGGTAAGCTAATCCCTAAATAATTAAAAGCTTAATAAATTTAGATAAATCGTGATAGAAATCGTTGTAGATCATCAAATCAGACTAGATTTAAAATTCGATTCTAAAAATGTAGGTGGTAACACTTTAATTAAACAATACTAGTATAAAAAGATTACTGAACATTACAGAACTCTGCATCCAATATGCTTAACCCTAAAAAAAGGTTAAATATTCTAGACAAAGGTTGGGAACCTAAGTTAGCTTCGTATAATTTAGGCGTAAGTATCATAGACAAAAATAAACGATTAATAATAATTGTCATCTTATATAAATAAAACAAATCATATCACTACTCTCACCTTCTCGTTGATGATACAATCGAGATCCTCTTGGCTGGGTGAGCCGAGCACGCCCAGGATGTGGTTAAGCTGGTCGAGGTAGTGCTTGCCCGGGAAGATCGGTCGGTTGGACAGCATTTCCGCCAGGATGCATCCCACGGACCAGATGTCTATTGATTTGGTGTATCCCTGGGAAAAAATATTTAAAGTTAAATGCATGCCTTACCCGTGCCTTTGTAAACATACCCGATTCTTTTTTTTTGGATCGTGTAGATTCAACATAGAATTAGTTATCCATAGTTTTTCACTTTTTAAAACTTTAAACTGCATTTGTGTGATATAAGCTTTATCACCCGAAAAAAGTAGGGCGGGACCATTAGTAACATAATATATATTATTTTAATAATAACAACATTCTATTTCACATAGACTATAGAATTGGTACTTGCGGTGAGTCTATAGAATTCAAAAATCTACCACCGGATCGGAACGTGACCTTTGTACATATCTGAGGCTAGGACAAATTAATAATAATAAATGTCCCTGGATAGATTCAATTTGTGTCACACAATCCCCAAAGTAATCAAATTAAATGCTTGTCTTATGTGTTTTAGTCAACGATTCGAATACATAGAAACACTTAAATAGATACCCAGAATATATTTATTTAACACCCAGACCCGAAAATGCAGACACATAAATGTTCATCACACAAATGCCTGCCTACGTCGGGAATCGAACCCGAGCCTCGCGGTCAATGTGGCTAGGCATGTACGCTGGCCACTCGACCAACGAGGCGATCAAAAGGATAAAAGGATGATAAAGGATAAAAGGAAAGGAAAGGATAAAAGGATGAAAGCTGTACTGTTATAATAAAACTGAAAAGTTTGACCTATTGTCGCGTTAAGTTCAGTAACTAATGGAGCAATTAGAAAAAAGAATAAAAATTTTAAAATTAAAGAAAGCGATAGACTACATAACATCACACTAATAATTTAAAAGTTGTGTGAGAGCGAATAAAACAACTGAAAGCTTTCATTTATAACATTGCAGGCTTATTTTAAATATCTATATATTGATACATAATGTCAAAACATTGGACCCCTTTTTACGAAAATTGCATTTTTAAGAAATGAAGATGGCGTTCTTATCAACAAGATATTAAAATTTGGATATTAAAATATTAAAATGGTCCTTTCTTCTCGAGGACAATTAATTAAAGATAGGCTACTTAAAAGTAAAAATGAAAAACATACTCTTTAGGAGAAATTTAAGAAAATATGTAAGCTGCACGATATAATATAACCTATAAACAAGTAAATTTAAAACAGAGACTGTAATTAATATAATTTGTAATTGTAAGAAAGCACTATATTAGCCCATTTAATAATAATAATAGTATGTATCTGAGCGCATCGCCAAGAAACTGCTTCACAGTTTGGCGAAACTTGTGTAATTTAGGTGTAAGTTTTTTTCAGAAGAAAATAAATATAAAAAAATTGTTTACAAAAAATTTCTTTATCTACGTATCTCCGAAGAGCTAGGCAAATATACAACCAGAGCATTCACGATTAACAAGAGATTAAGTTTCACAATATGGCAAGTGGCAAACCTATTGTCAACCGAGAACATATCCAATACTTTGCTTTTTATATATCGATACTCATATTATAAAGAGGAAATGTTTGATTTTTTGTTCGTTTGTTTGATTGAATTAAATAGGCTCCGAAAGTACTGGACCAATTTCAAAAATTCTTTCACTATTAGAATGCTACATTATCCCTGACACAGGCTTTGTTTTATCAAAATCGGTGCAGTACTAGCCTAGTTACGAATGTGAAACTGCGTGAAACTGCTAGCATTAGATAGCTGAAGAAACACATTTCATGTTGCCTAACCCGGCGATCGAACCCGGGACCTCATGAAGCCACAACCACACTGGACAATTAGACCAAAGAGGCTACATGTTTAAAAGATATTTATGAATATATCCTAATATGTATTGGAACATATTAATTGTTAAATTTTGCATCAAAATGGCGTCAAATAATAGCGTAGTTTGCGGGTAGCGCATGGAGGTGTATAATTTCCATTTAATATGAAATTCGGGCGGCCATGCAACGTGCACGAACGTTGTTTTCATAACGGCAACCTCGTTAGTATAATGGTATTTGTGCACCGACATGTTGTCATAATACACCAATAAAATTAAGTGTTAGTTAAATTGAAACGTTTATTATGTTGTTGACTTTAAAAGTGACAAGTGTACACTTTCAGGTTATGTTAATTAACGTATTAATTACAAGCCGACCCGGCAAACTTTGTCGCGTGACAGTAACAGCTATTAACCCCCAGTTGTCCCCGTGTTGGTCCGGGCCTTTTTACAGAATAGACCATCTGCCTTCCTGCCAGGCAGCTCGTAAAAGGCGTCATATGCCTACCGTCACTAAAACCGTGACATCTGACTAGGAGGTAGAGTTTCGCAACGACTCGCCCGGATTGGTACCACCGCCCTGCCTATTCCGGCCGCCATAACGTCAGTGCTTCGACGCGTTCCGGATCGGAGGGTAAGGTTGTCGATAAACTTACGTTTGCCGCCATAACGTCATGACGTGTTCCGGTTTGGAGGGTATGGTAGCCGGTAAACTTACTTTTGCTCGAGGCCTAACATCCCGGCCTCAGGTTGGCAACGCACCATTACCACCAAACGTGGAGGTTGCTTTACAATATCTTAAAAAAGTAACAGTTTGTATAGATAAAATTGAAGTTTGGTTTATTCCAATTTCTCTGTAATTTTCAAGATTATTCTCTTCATACTATCCTTTTCCTGACGATAGCCGTTAAAAACAGAATTAGCAAAATTAGTCCATTCGTTCAAGCGTAATGCAATGACCACGCGGAATCGGGGTTGATTCATTTTTACATACATAGATGGATGGATTATACTGATTTGTATTTTTTTTATGATATTGGAAGGCAAACAAGCAGACGGATTTCCTGATGGTAAGAAATCCACGCCGCGTAGAGACACCAAAGATGGCAATGGTGCGTTGCCAACCTGAGGTCAGGATGTTAGGCCTCGAGCAAAAGTAAGTTTACCGGCTACCTCACATTCCGGTCATGACGTTATAGCGGCAGGAATAGGAAAGGCGGTGGTACCAATCCGGGCGAGTCGCTGCAAAACTCTACCACCTAGTTAGATTTCACGGTGTTAATGATCATAAGCCTATGCTCGCCTTTTACAAGCTGCCTGGCAAGAAAGGCAGATGACCTATTCTGCAAAGGAGCCCGGACCAACACGGGTAGAAAAACATATGTATGCTTATAGAAGTGACTGAAATAAGTTTTTTTTAAGTGATAAGATTGCGATACGGCTCTCCTAATTGTAAGAGATAACCATGGCCTACAAACACCATATCTGACGTCATAGATGTGTCGCTTTCTAGAGTAATTTATATCTCAATAAACACTGAGATTTACTGAGTCCTGGGAGACTACGTTGATTACTGTACATTGAAATCCTACAATAATTGTAAGTAAAAAAGAGTACCTTCACGCCCATATCCACGAAGAGTTAGGCAGAGGCACAACCAGGACAACCACAATTAGCCGAAGACCCTAATTCCCACAATGATGGCAAGCCTATCCCGGGCAACGTCATTTTTATTAGAAAATTGAAAATTCGCAATTTCTATTATTTTTCGTTGCCTGAGCCGAGGATCGAACCCGGGACCTCAAGAAGTCAAGTCCGACACCGGACCGCTAGACCACAGAGGCAATAATCGTAGCTTCGATGAAAACGCGGGCTATTGCTAATACCTCGTAAAATAGTTGTTGGGCTGACACGCAAAGTTACTTTAGGAATCCATTAGGGTGGCCATTAATACTAATGACTGAAATATATTTCATCAATCCTAGAATAAAGATTTATATTTTCACTCGACGACACGAATTTAAAGGGTAGTAAGGGTAGTTTGGTTGGTTTATAGCCTCTGTGATCTAGCGGACTTTGGTTGTCGGACGTGACTATTTGAGGTCCCGGGGTCCCGGTCGATTCCGGGTCGGGCAACAAAAAATAGGGATTTTGCCAATTTTCTAATAAAAAAAGCTTGGCACCTATCACATTGTGGGACTTAGTGACTTCGGCTAGTCGTAGGTGCCCAGGTTGCATTTCGGGGATATGGGCGTGAAGATACTTAATTTAATATGGTTACCATATCTGTCTCATTATATGTCCTTTTATGTAAGTTAGAGATCAAAAGCGTGGGCCAATTCAACGAATAATAAATAAATCTATTTGTTTTAATCTTTCAAGTGTCATTAAAAACAAGGCTACAATCAAAATTCACATTGGCCAGACGCCATATTGTAAAAATTTTAATGCAGTAAAACTTTAATTACAAAAAGTAAGTCATTTGTGTACACAAAATATGAGCACCGTACTTGTTTTACAAACATTTTACTTGATTTTTACTTAATATTCCATTATAGGATCCAGACTTTAAAATCAGGAATATGCATAGCATTATATGACTCGATGCTGGCGCCCCAAAGCAGGTACCATGGTGACCACCTCGGAAGTGTGTTCTTTTAACAACATCTTTGGCGTCAATAGGGTATCGTTGTCTCATATTATCAGACGACTTGGTTTTTTCCAATTTTCTAATAAAAAAAAGTGTTGCCCGGGATTGGATATGTGCCCGATTGGCGATGGGCTTACCACCTATCACATTGTGGGACTTAGTGTCTTCGGCTAGTCGTGGGTGCCGTGGTTGTGCCTCTGCCTAGGCAGGCAGAGGCACAACCACCACCACAACACAAAAATATGTTGCACCAGGCAACATATTTTTCTTTTAGTTTAATTTTATAAAATCAAGGAAAATGTGACGTAGAATAAGCGATGTTATTATTATGTAGTTGGTACTATTGTTCGGATCTTGTTTTGATCTCTTCCAGTGAAATATTCTTTTACGCTACATTGTGAACGAGTCTTTTATAAAGAGCTTTCATAAGCTTCCAGTGTATATAGCTCATATTTTCTACAGCATTTTTATTTTCCTCCATTTACACTCAGTCTAGAATCTAGATAATACGGATGGATTAAGGAAATAAATGGCCAAGCTACATATTCTTAGCGCTGTGATTGAACCCTCGTCGCCGGCGTCGGATAGGAAGAAATAACACTGTCGCAAACTGGTTCTGCCATATGTTGTAAAGCTGAAAAGTCCATGTCCAAATTGTTACAGGATGCACAAATAACCATTCTAGTCTCATTTCCACAAAACTTTCAAGCCCGAATCATAGCCCAAATGCCAATCTTCAAAAATTTCCCGCTAAATGCTAAAGTTAATATTTTTTAATATATAAAATATATTTTGAAAAAAAAAGGGGGCCAAAGAGATAACGATAGTCAAAAGTTATTCTCGACTAAATTCCAGTTGCGAGGTAACAATATTTTGAATAACCTGTTTACGGTAGTTTTTTTTTTAAATATCTCTTGACAAGTTACACAAATTGAATCTAACCCTAAAGCAAATTATATGCTTGTGTTAAATGTTCATCACACAAATGCCTGCCCCCGTCAGGAATCGAACCCGAGCCTCGCGGTTGATCGGTGTAGTTAGGCGTGTCCACTAGCCACTCGACCAACGAGGCGGTCAAAACATATATTACATACAACATATATCAGCTTCCGATAATATTATAGCATAGTGACATATTACGATTCTTTTACACCGATATTTAAACATTAATAGAGGTTCCACATGGATTAAAACTTTGGTTGTAAACATTGGTTTACATCCGTGTGGAACGTAGATTTAATCCAAATTTTGATTTGTTTCAAAGTGTCCATCAAGGTCACCTTTGTGGAAGGCATGATTGGGGTGCGATTACTACCGTCTGGATGATGCTTAAAGACTGACAAAATTGATATTATACACTGAGAGACCTAGGTTGACATTTCTGGATCAAATCGCTGGAGCATTATTCGAAGGTGGTGTCGAGAGTCTCCAAAACCGGCTTTGTATAAAAAGAGTTTTTTTATTATATGTGGACAAAGGTAGGTAGGTCTACAAGGCCTACTGGCCTACCTGGACGTAGTAGTACCTGGAAGATATTATGTATGTGTGTATGTATGTATGTATGTATTTATCTAAACCTGTTCTTGTTAAATAAACAAGAGCTAAATTGTATACAAAATATATTACAAAGTTATAATACAGTGACGCAGCCGGAAATATCTGATTTTTTTAATAAAGAGCTTTATTTGAAATAAATAAAAGTTACTTATAAAAAGCAAGTAAACAATGATAAAGAAAAAGCTATATCTATAAATCAAAGTACTTGACGGTATCTATTATTACGGACAACTCGAACAAGCCCCGTTATTGCGCGAATCTTATTTGATCTCTTCAAAGAGAGATATTTCCTCTGAGCTAGTATTTTGCAGATGAGTAGCTTTCATAAAATCGCCTTTATGCATAACTGCTGTTCGCCATGATAAAATAGACAATATCTTTTGTCCCCAAGGAAGTTTTATAGTGGACTTTTTGTCATAAGCAAACGAGCAGGCGATACTTCTGAAGCAAAGAGACAACCATCGCCTATATACACCATAGATGTTACTGAAGCGTCGCTAAATTATGGCCAAGATCTAAAGCAAAGTGTGCAAGCCGAACGTCTACCCAAAACCACAGCGAAGAACACAACAATGGCAGACACTGATGCTTTTGCGGTAAGAAGAAACGGCCAGCTATGCAGTGGTGCTCTACAGCCTAGTTAAGGCTGGTGGAAACATCCACTGGTAGAATAATCTATGCGAACCAGCGAGCGATGGGGATCGTCACTTCCTAACGCCGACATTCAATATATTTATAATTTAAAAATTCCATTCTAGACACAAACACACACACACACGCACATATACACACACACTCACACACACACACGCGCGCACACACACACACTCACTCACACACACAATTTATTAACTTCACTTGTACTTTCCACAATATATTTTTTATTGTTATATTTTAGCCAACCGGCAGTGTTGCTATAGCCCTGATGATGCTTGAATAATAAAAACGGTTGGCTTAAAAATAATAATATAAAATATATTGTGGAAAGTACAAGTGAAGTTAAAAAAGGTTGTAGAATTGATTTTCATACAATCTTTCATTCCCTATATAACCTTTGGGAGTCTATTTACTTATTTCAAACACAAGGAGTCTATGTTTGAACTTTCAAACATAAGGAGCCTATGTTTGAACTTAAGTCTAACTATCTGACTATAAAATTTCATCAAGTTCGGTCCTGCGGTTTCGGAAAGCAGACTGACTGAGTTTCGCATTGTACGATTGCGAGTTTTTAGTCATTTTTAACCGACTCCAAAAATGTGGATACTAATAATAATAAATATTCCTGGACAAGTCGCACAAAATGAATCTAACACAAAAGTAAGCAAATTATATTCTTCTGTTATGGGTGTTAGTCAACGATACTAATACATAGATTTACTTAGATAGATACCAGAATAAATTTAATAACACCCAGACCCGGAAATGCAGACATCTAAATGTTCATCACACAAATGGCTGCCCCCGTCAGGAATCGAACCCGAGCGTCGGCGGTTGATCAGTGTAGTTAGGCGTGTAACGCTAGCCACTCGACCAACGCGAGGCGATCTTTTTTTCGTGGATATTTACCATTCGGTCTGTATGTTCTTTTGTATGTGTGTTACGCTTACTCGGCCAATAGATCATTTTGATGATTCTATTTAGAAAGATAGTTCACGATTCTGAGATGGTGCTATATACAATATACTTATATGTTTTTGAGCTTTATTGCAAAATTTTTCACATCTTGACGACCGCTTTCACGTACCCAATGAAATAGTTGGAGTCGGTTTTTTGCAGTTTTACTGCGCTGAATAAATAATGTGCCACGTGTAAGGTAAATGTGTGTGTGACACAAATACAGATATAATACAAATATAGGCTAAGCTCTCTTTTACACGAGCGACAGTATGCCCGCGATAGCTTGTGGCTCTGGACCACTACGGTCGCCTGTAACCCAACGACAATGGTAGCCTACGACCGTTGATGGTCGCCGAAAAGAAGTTGAATCGCGACCGTGGCCAATCAGGACAACGAGCTTTCGCTGGCACACTGTAGATAATAAGAAATAGCTCTAAGGATTTAGTTTTACATTGTGTTAGTCTCGGGCGCAAACGAAGAATGTAGGCCAAGTCCTTTCTTGGAAAATGGCTCGGAAGAATTTTGATTCATCATTGGTTTGAATGAGGTCTAGATTTAAGGCAACGATCTTCTAAAGGTTGCAAAACATTAACTTTGCGACAAAACCGTTAGCTTAAGTTAGGGATAAAAGAACGCAAATATATCAATGTAGGAATTTTTCAATGGGCGTTCCACAAAAACGTTTTTAATTTAGTAGAATTTTTACACCTGTTGGCTCATCAGAACTCCGTCATTTCTAAATCAATCATTGATTGAAATTTTAATTAATTAAGGTGCCGGCGGAGGTAGACAAAACTTTAGTAGGGCGAACACGTAAACACGTTTTACTTTGGACACATGCTGACATTTACTTTTAAAGACACCGAAAGGTTTCTATCGAGGCAAGGTATACAGGGCTTTCTCAAATTAGTTAACGATATTTTAACCACGGGCTCAGAATGCATGTCTGAAAACATAAAAAATAATAAAAAAAATCTAAAACGAAAAATAAATGAAATATTACAAGTAACCATTGTTGATATAAAGCATGGGGGTCAACGAACTCTCGAAAGCAGCTGATTGTCTCACGGCTGCCGTGCCCGCGTGACAATGTACCTGGATACTTAATAGTAGCCTGTAGGTACAAATAAACATTATCTGTTAAATTGCTAAAAACAATTTAAGTTTTTGTTCTATTGAAATTTTAATCAGTTAAAAAACTTTACATACCTAAGTAGGTACACAATACAAATGTCTAGGTCCAGTATTTTTCTTTTAATTTAATACGTAGTACCTACTTACCTAGGTAATAATTAGCTGCGAAAGTAATAGCTGTTGCTAAATCATAAAAAATCATGTAGTGTAAGTTCTGCGGGGTTACCATAAGCTCTTAAAACAGTATTATTCCAATAATACTTATTGTCATCGGAGAAAAACGACCTTATGACGTATACGATAAAGTTGCTTATAAAGGCGGACATTTAGCAAGATAGAAATAATACGTCTTTATGCGTTCTTAGTAGGGCCCCTAATCAAGGTCATGTATCGATGCGTTTCGCTCGTTGAATTCCCGCCCCGTCCCACGCTTCGTACAAATTATTATTTCTAATACGGTAATTTTTCAAATCAGTTGATGTATGATCGCGATTGGGGTGCGTTAGGATTTTGTTTGTGTTTACCTTTATTTTTCGCGAAGTGTTCATGAGTACCTTTCCATTGTGAAAATTGAATAGGGGGTGGCTAGTGTGATCCTGACCTGACTTGACGCCTCCCGACTTTTTCATATGGGTAGGGTCGAAGATTTGACTGACGTTGAAAGTAGACCTTACAATTGAACTGACCTTGCCTTAAAAAGTTATAGGAAAATAGGAACCTATTAACAATACTTAAAGACACTTCAATATCAAGTTGTGCATCGAGTACCTAAACAATGGTGGATATGTTTAAATATGGATGTAAATAGTGTGAATAGGTAAGTACTTAAATCATTTTTGTAGTTAGGTACATACCTAAGCCTGATTTTTATCTTTACCACACGCCTACATTCACATTTATTTATTTATTATTTTATTTATCTACGTGTGTTCAACGCGCGGGTAACGGGTCATTGAACTTGCGCATTTGAGTATGAAATGTTAATAATGCTGTAATTAATTTATTTTAAGTCCGATTTTTTTTTAATATTTTTTACTGATTTAGTTATATATTCAGAATGTCCAGGTAAAATATCGTGCACTAATTTGAAAAGACCTTATATAATTGTTTTGTATAATACAGGTACTTAGCTTGTTCGTGAAAAACTTGATTTAGAAAAATGCTTCCTTTTAGCTCCGGAAATGTAATTGAGTTATATTTTAAAATTATTTATTAAACATAAAAAAACGTTAGTATGAAAAATGTAAAGGTTGTCGTTGCCTTAAGTCATTACAATTAAACAAGGTGCTATGTGTGGTGTCATAAGAGACACAACAACAACAATATGAAAATAATTCTATTACACAGGAAAATTATATTTCATCATAAGAAAATTACTCTTACATTCTTCACATTATAAACGCGAAGTGGGAAGGCTGTTTCAGGTTTATAATTACACTAATCAAAAGCTCTTTATGCTAAGAGCTTTCAGGACTCCCTTACAAAATTTCATTAATACGCAAACATATTATTGTACATAAACATGACAGGAGCGCGTACTTTTAATGACATTTTATTGAGAACTAGTGTGACAAAACCAAAATTCAGACATTTTTTATAGGACAGGAGGCAAATGGGCATGTGGGTGGGTTGATGACTGATCACCGCCGCCCACGGACATCCAACCTAACGACAGTTGCGTTGCCGACATTCCAGACATTAGTGCGCCCTTTTCTTGTAGGTTCCTAAGTCGTATCTGCCTCAGGTAAGTACTATTCTTGGAAAAACATGGTTTACGAATGTGCATGCAAAAGCAAAACCTAGTATTTTTTGATCGCCTCTGTGGATCGCCGGGTTCAATTCCAACAAAAAAAAATTTGGTTTTTCCAATTTCTAAAAAAAAAGTTGCAAGGGATTTGATATGTGCCCGATTGGCGAAAGGCTTGACACGTATAACATTGTGGGACTTAGTGTCTTCGGTTCGTCGTGGGTGCCCTGGTTGCGCCTCTGCCCACAACCGATATGAGCATGAAGATACTTACTTACTTGCCAGATTGACTTAAAAAATACATAAATTGAATATATGATAGCCCAATTCTTAAGATTAATCATAGCATTACGCTACGACCTCCAGTTTTATACCACAAGTATCAACTAATATTTATAATACACGAAGCTTACCTTGGAGTTGAGCATAATCTCTGGTGCGCGGTACCAGCGCGTGGCGACGTACTCCGTTAGGAAGCCTGTGTGGTCGTGGTCAGGATCTGCCACGCGCGCCAGACCGAAGTCACATATCTAAACAAAATAAAGGATTTTAATGTGAAAATTATTTTTTGGCTGACTTTTGAAAAACGGAGAAGTTATAATATGTTCCTACAGTTTTTTTTAATAACATATATATTAATCGATTTATTTAGTAAACCAATTTTATTTTGATACGAAAGAAAGAATTTTCGAGATGGTCACACTGCCATCAAGCCTAAATCTAATGATAGAATTTCACAAAAATCAAGAAAAATAAAATCTAAACGATTTTTGCAGCTTTACACCGTTTTAATTATTAAACTAACCAACCCGGCGAACTTTATACTGCCTGACATTGACAGCTACTTGATGGAGGAAAAAATAAAGTATTACATTTCCTATTTTCCTGGCAACTTTCCCAGTACTTCTCTATATTTCTTAAGCCTTAAAAATATTAGAAAAAAATCCCACTGCAACACATTTGTTTATTTATACAGAATTTATATCTTATATCAACATTTATCTTTTTTTATTTATACAGAAGCTGATTGCTTTAACTTTATAAATTAAACTTACCCGCAATTCCAAAAACGTTAATTAAAATATTAAGACGTGAAGACGTGACTGAGCTCACTCAAGACTAATTAAAGAAGAATTGTTAATAAGGAGGGAATTTGTGTACCGCGCATCTGCACAGAAAGTTTAAATGAAAATTTTGAATAATTGTGCGATGTTAGCTGTGTTGTCATGTGAGAGGATTTTATAATGTAACTTACTTCAACCATCAAAAGCAGGAGAAAGGTTTTCATTTCGACGTGCTCATTTGTTTTTTTTTTATGTTAGACTATTCACATATTTCTATGAAGTAGTAAAATTTTACATTTTTTTCAGAAAGATTTCTCTTTGTGGTACAAACCCGAGGTAGGTATTTGTATGACAATTGGTTATGTATTTGATTGGTTTTTAAGACATTTCGAGATAAAATACGTTTTTGTACGACTTTACAGACCGCCTTTTTCGACCGCCTTGTTGGCGAAGGGGCTAGTGTACAGGCCGTGCAAGCCTAAATCGCCACTAAACCACCGACCAAAAGCGAGATTTAGGTTCGATTCTCGATGGGAATAGACGTTTCTGTAATGAACATTCACATGTCTGCTTTTTCGGATCTGAGTGTATTTTAAATTAATTAATTTTGGTATTAATTTACGTAATTTCATCTGTTAGTATCGTTAACACTTACGTGTTCTCTATATCCATCTAAGTAAATCTATATATTAGTATCGTTGACTAACACCCTTAACACAAGCAAATTACATATTTGCCTACTTTGGGGTTAGATTCAATTTGTGTAACTTGTCCAGGAATATTAATTTATTTTATTACTAACCGTCCCGGCGAACTTTGTACCACTTGACACTAACAAGTCACTTCGTATGGATAAAGATTTTCCTTGCTATTTTCCTATTTTTTTCATGAACTAACACAACAAAAAAACAATAACCAAATTTGTGCCATCCTTTGAGACAGGAAGCGCTAAAAACGCGGAATGAAGATAATGAATCTTTATATAAGATTATATAAATGTATGCATATATATATATATGTGTGTATATATTACATAAACTGTTCCAGCGAACATCGTTCCACCCGTTTATTTTGTATGGGATTTTTTTAAATGTTTTTTCCTTGCTTTCTCGCTGTTAAACGGATTAAAATAAACCCTATCTACCCAACCCTATGTCCTTTTCCGGGTTCTGAGCATTTAATTTTCAGCCAAATAGCCGTTCTTGAGTTAGAAATCATGTAACTAACATTAATATATGTATATAAATTATTAAATTATAAGAGAGCTAGCAAAAAAACCTTTAACTATAGTCACCATAAACGTTAATGGTGCGGCGCTATTTTATGGGCTATGGCTAGGTTCTTAGGCCGCGTGTGCAAGTGCAAGTGCAATTGCTACGGCAACCGAAATAGATAAGGTGTTTGTACAAATCCAGACGAACTGCTGCTGGGTAATCTAGCACCTTAGTGACGCTTGCCTACAATAGATAATTCATCCAGTAACCTAAACTACTAGATTAAAACCAGCAGGCTATGGGTCGTCACATCCCAAATCCTAGCTAGAAAAGTGTTAATAATAGTCTCAGTGGAATATCCAAATTCCTGAGAAATAACTAACCGTCGGCGTTTCGCGCGGTCTAGACACTCCCACGCAGTCTGCAGTACGCAGACAAACAGTACAGAAACGTATCTAGATTTAGATTGAATCCATTGAGGATTTCAAAGTATTTCAGTACTGTCCACGTTCAACAAGCTAAAGAAGAACGGGTCTTATAATAGAATTAGCTGTCTATATTCTAAAATAGAATAAAACGTTGATTTCATACAGGACTTTGATAAAAATAAAAATTGGTATCTTCACGTCCATATCCCCGAAGAGGTAGGCAGAGACACAACCATGGCACCCACGATTAGCCGAAGATACTAAGTCCCACAATGTGATAGGTGGCAAGCTTGTCACCAACCGGGCACATATCCAATCCCGGGCAACAACATATCTTTTTGGAAAATTAGAAAAACCACTATTTTTTTGTCGCCCGACCCGGGAATCGAACCTGGGACCTAATGAAGTCAAGCCCAACACCTGGACCGCTAGACCACAGAGGCTATTTAATAAAAATAAAAATATCGAATCAAAAATTCTTAAAGAAATCATGATGCATGATGGAAATAGCAGTAGTTTATGGTAGATAGTGGTATTAATTCTGCTGTTCACAAACTAAACTTATTTTAGATGCATGCTATCTTTCTCAAATGAAACAAAAACAAAAGAGATGGAACGTTTTAGACACGTCAGATAAGTCCAAACATGTCAAATCGCGATGTTTTTAATCGACGTTTTCCGAGTAATAGTTTAAACGTCTGTAGAAATGACGTGTACGGTCTAATTTGACAGCGCTAAAAGTGTTTTGTCTCTGTTTCTTTCGTTGAAAGAAGATAGCGATAACTTAAAATTAGTTTAGTGAGTGCGCAACAAAATTACCACCAGTGTAAAACTTTATCCTTAATTAGGTTTTAGTGGTGACAGACCGAAAGGTTTGGTTTCGGTTAAACCCGAACCGAAGTCATTTAGTCTTATGTTTAGGTTTCAATTAAAAAATGGCAAAAGCTTTCGGTCAGTCTGAAACTCTTTTGTGTTCGTGAATTATAGTGCGTTACTGGTACTCGTCAATGTATTTATTTAGTTTATAATATTATATATATATACTATATAAAACTACTGTCACATAATGTATAATAAAAAACATTTCAGTTTCGTACTGTAATGATTATTTGAGATTCATTTAAACGTACGTAACTGGCTGCAGGAAGAATTATATGAAGAATTAGTCAACTGAGGTCGCTTGAATTCATCCAGCGGGATTAGTTGACCTAATGAATGTTTTGAATCGGTCAACTGACCCCATTTATACATTTATGTTTTATCAGACACGAAAAAAGTGTTTGGCATTACTTTTAAGAAAACAACCACACCTACAAACATACAAACGTATTGCGCTCATATATAGAGTAGTTAAGGGTCAACCTATCGTATTGAGCAAATATGACTACATGCATTTAGTCATGAACCTTATCAAACTGGAAAGGTTTGAGTGTATCTTTCTATTTTTCGAATTCAGTCGTGCATTGCCGTTTATGTTAAAATTGTCTTATAGACTACTATACATAATGTATTTTGTGTCAAAAATATCAGTTTGTAAGTCGACTTATCTTTTTTTGTGAACAATAAAGTTGATTAATGTGATTTCTGTGAAAAATTCCGTGAGTGAGTAAAACATTTAATAAACACTGTTCCTACACAGACTTCTTAATGTTTGCTTGGCTATCTTATTGTAATCTTTTCATGTAGTTTACTTTTAATAAATACCTATTAAAATACGCGTGAATTCATTAAAGTAACCAATCCTCGTTTAGAGTTTTGTGTGAATTTGACTAGTTATAAGGCCCACTTGCACGGTTCGCAGTTAAATTTTTAACTCAAAGTTAGCTTCTAACATAGGACTAATTCAGTACATATTTGACAGTTTAACCCGTTATTAAACTGAAACCCAGGAACATGCAATTGGCCCGTAAAATTAATCAAAAGTTTAGTGTGTAGAGTTGTTGCTTCGTTTTCTTTATTAGTTTGTATTTGGTTGTGTCAAATAAAAATGAATTTTAGTTATTTAATTTTATTGTATCGTGTACGGTAATATCAAATAAGGGTAAATGTAACACGAGTATTATTTAGTTTTAACTTCTAGTATTTACAATAAATTTGTGCAATTTGCCCAGAAATATTTATTTAATTATTTATTTTACCTGCCTTTACGTAGTTTTAAGCAAATTTTATTCAAATGACGGGGTTTTTTTGTTGTTTAAGGTACTGATAGGTAAAAATTAAAGTTAGTCATTATTATTATTATATTAATGTTGAAACCAGTTAAAATACCTATATACAATATGAATTCTTATATTTAGTTTTCTGTTTAAAGATAAAATTGTGATTTTTTAATATATCAATACACCAAACCACAGTGTGTCATTTTTTTTGTTTTTGTAACATGTTTATGTTTCGGTTTCAGTTTCGAGAAAAACTGAACAAAGCAAAAGTTTCAGTAGGACAACAGGTTTTAGCCTATTATCAAGGTATTGATAAACACAAGTAATAAAAAGTAAAAAAAAAATATTTACACACTAGACTACATTGCTATTACTTTAATATATTAGTAACAACGCTCAAAGTTAAGGAAACATGTTTTTTTTATTGTCAGTTTGTCTTGACTTTCGATTCAACTTTGATTTTTGAAATAGGACCTCCTCTAATTCTTGATACAAATTATTTTTTATCTGACTATAACTAACATAAGACAAAAAAATAATTGGCAAATGTCTCCATCGGTTCAAGCGTGATGTGACGACCAAGAGATATGGGAATGCGTTTTTACATATACTAGTGGTCGTCCATTGGTCGAAATTCAACCCTAATAAATTTTAATATCTTGTTGATAAGAACGCTATCTTTATTTCTAAAGACCAACTACCTTGTTTCCAAACTTTATAGTGCGCCATCTGTGATCTTTTATCGTTATCATCAATATATTCGCTTGTGTGTGTCAAATGCATAATAGTGTGGGTAATATTTTATTTATTGATTTAACGTACTTTATAAGCATCATTACTGAAAAATATTAGGGTTCTGCACTTCTCCTATACATAAACTATAAGTATGCCAAATTTTATGCTCCTGCGTCCGCGCAATTTTCGTTAAAAGGGGTCCAAAGTTTTGGCATCACGTATTAATATATAGATATATAAGAACTCAAAATAAAAACTGACCAATTAAAACAATTTCTTTCATAAATCAGTGACACATAAACCTTTTAAATTATTAACATTCTTATCGTATTTAATACAATGGAAATTCCAAAGAACAAATCAACAAATGTTTCATTTGGGAGGCTCGAATTCGAGTTGAGGAGCAATAATCGTCTAATCAGATGTAAATGAGCAAAATATTTCAAGTTAAGTCCTCAATTAATGCCGCGAGCGCTGGAACGATAGAAGTTTAATATCGCACCTAAAGAACGATATGGGTTCAATTCAAAGTATATTAAACAACTTTAGATATGGCAGTTTATGCTTAATGTTTATGCTTTTCAGAGTTCCCTTGCCAAAGACCAAAAAACCGGAATCCTTATAGATCCTTCATGTCCGTCCGTATGTCACAGTCATTTTTTGCGATACTATAATAGCTATTCTGATGAAACTTGGTAAGTAAATGTACTATGTTAACCGCATTAAGATAATAACAATAAATTTTTGTTCTAAATATTTAGAACTAAAACTTAATATCTGTTTCTTCATCAAATCCATAAGAATATATTTATCAATTCTTCAAAAATAATATTGAGTTTTTTAAAAACTTCAAGACACGTTCTAACTGGTAAAATGTCCCTCCCCCTGTAACTTCTAACATAAGAGAACAATACAACTGAAATATATATGTGATGTACATTACAGTATAAACTTTCACCGAAAATTGGTTTGAACAAGATTAAGAATTTTTTTTAATAGGTACTTCCACGTCGAGCTCAAAATAATAGTGCTGCGCTGTCAAAAATGGCACTGCAGTTTAGAATCGAGCAAGCGCTTAGCATATAAATAAGCCTCTTAATGTCTTTGACGTTATAAATTCGCGCATAATGCAAAAAAGATGTAAGCCGCAACCCTGGAAAAGTTGCTACTGCGGAACCCTTTCTAGGCGGGTCAGACTCGCGCTTAGCAGCTTTATTTTATAAGATAGGTAACGAACACACAGCTCTCCTGACGGGTAGATGGCCAAAAGATACCACAGATGTTACAGACGCGCCCGCTGTCCTGGTCCGGGATATTAGGCATAATATGCAACTCTACAGGCTATCTTGCCCTCCGAACAGGAATATGACACTCTCATTATAGTAGCAGTTATGTATTTATTAATAATACTATCCTAACGCCAGGACCTTCAACCATGTTAGCAAGTGCCCTTCCCTTTAACACAGAACGGGATAATGGCGAGCACTAACTTTATATCGGCAGGATCGGTGAGGTTGTGGTATTAATCGCTTACGACAAGATATTACACAACTCTCTATCAGTAAAAAATATATGGTACCTACCTACGAACATATTTAACATCACATAGTATAAAGAAGCCCTGTACAAATGCAAGGGAAAACTTTGTCAGATGTAAGCTCAGCTCTTCAGCTCAGCTCTCCATTTTATCGTCAACAAATCACAACAAAAATGACAATGAATGAATCTTTTGACATCCTGATGGTTAGAAATAAGCTGGCAATAGAGTGCTCTGAAGCAATTCGTCAAGGTAGGTGTATCCCTACCCTGACAAATTTACCTGACTACTCCAAGGTTTAAGTCTTAAATACAGTCTGTACAAGCGTGACAAAAAGATTGTAATGTAAACTTAAACCTAGGAGTAATTAACTCAATTAATAAATACAATGAAAAAAGCAAATAAAAAGAAATTACAATTTAAAATTAAGCATTTAGAGAATAAGGCTTCCCTGTATCTAATCATGAAGTGGGAGGTCGATAACAAAGCAAAAGGATGTCTACAGATGTACCCTCATTGATCAAATCCTTTTCCATTCCATGATTAGGGTTTTTTTGGAGAAGTCCTTTATAACACAATAAAATAAAGGTTATTGCTTGCATCTTCTTCAATTTGATTAACAAAATATGTCATATCAATTATATACTTATACTAGCGCCCCGACCCGGTTTCTCAGGGTTATGAAATAGAAACCTTCCTTTTCAAACACTTTATCTATTAAAAAATATCAAAAT
>NJDD01004702.1:11637-21719 GCA_002245505.1 Calephelis nemesis | reverse complement strand
GTACGTATCTTTAGGTTTTTTTTAGATAGGTTTCATCTTTTTTAAGTCTTTAATTTATTCCTTAGAATAATTTCAATAATTTCCTCGAAAATGTCCGGACTAATTTCTTGTCTTCTTCTTGTAATATGGTCTTCAGGTAATATAATACTCATACCCTCATAGTTCGCTATTTTACAGGAATAGTCTATATACGTTGTAGTAGATATAAATTGTAGTGGCATAAACAAATTAGAAGCTTACATGTTTTTAAATGAAACTCTGTTCTAAAATATCCTTCGAATTCATCTATACCATTAAATAACAATTCAATTAAGAATTAAAAAAATGATTTCAATTAGTGCTGGTGAGTGACTTAACTACATTTTTGTTGAATAGAAGTAGTTTCATTTGTTTCTCATTACTTAAAGTAAATATTTACATCAAAATACTAAGCAGTGTAGATTTTAGCATTACTTTAAATAAATTTGTATGACTATCAACGGTTTTTGGTTTGTAGTTAGCGTTAGATCATAATTATACTTACTTCAAAAACCACTGTATTATTTCTTGCGTATACGAATTCTTCACATCCAATCGTGTCCTGTTCGAATAAATTGGCTGGACAGTTACTTAAAGTTCCATTAAAGTCATTCGTAGAAGCATATCTTTTGCAGCTTGATAAACCTGTTCCATCTTTTGGAATTGCGTTAAATATCCACTCCGGCTCAAAGTCGTTGTTTTTGCTATCTTCTCCGCATTCTGGGATACGACATCTGTAGATTTTAGATTACATTAGTTCAATTATCATTATTATTCTGCTGTGCCATCTGTATTCGTGGAAGCATCCATCGCTACAATCTATCGAAAGAAGCAATATTGATCTTGAGTTTTAAATACTCACGGCTTCACCTGCGAACCAAATTTTTTGTATAAATTTTATCCTATATTTCATTCTGACGCATAAACTACATCCCTGAAAAAAATTTCTAAATCCGTTCAGTAGTTTTTGAGTAAAAGAGTTACAAACATTTATCTATTCCAAAAAACTTTTAGTAGGATTATGAAATATCGTCAATATCTGCGGCACGGCCAACCCGTCCATATTAGATGCAAACTAGGCAACCACTTATGTTGCTCTGATTTGGGTGTGCTACAGCATATCGAAGTGCATGATTACCTACTAACTACGTGAATCGACCTTAGTGGAATAGCTGAAGCACATATCAATCAGTTTTATATCAAGTTAACTAACAGTGGCAACTAAAGGAAACCAGGTACCATGAACTAAATAATATTTTTATTTCTTGTTGTTGTTATAATTCCACAATTCTACAAACGTAAGATCTCTTAAGACTTTAATAACATATGTATAATGATGGAGCTTCAAAAACTATAACCAGCACACTACACAAAACCTTTTTTTGACTTTTTTCCATACAGTATCAGAAAGTCATTCCAAAAGATATTTTCATGAATTTTAATTGAGAGACCTTAGATCTCAAGGTTTTAAGATTTTTAGGCGATCCCTCCCTATATTATTATTTGTCATTTCCCCGTGTTGGTCCGGGCTCCTTTGTTCCCCGTGCTGGTCCGGGCTCCTTTCCAGAATAGACCATCTGCCTTTCTCCCAGGCAGATCGCAAAAGGCGAGCATAGGCTTAATATAACGAACATCATGACATCTGACTAGGTGGTAAAGTTTCGTAGCAACTCACCCGGATTGGTATCACCGCCTCACCTATTCCTGCCGCCATAGCGTCACGACATGTTCCGGTTTGAAGGGTAGGGTAGCCGGTAAACTTACTTTTGCTCTAGGCCTAACACCTCAGCCTAAGGTTGGCATCGCACCATTACCACCTTAGGTGTCTCTAGGCGACGTGAATTTTTTACTATTAGGAAATCCGTCTGCTTGTTTGCCTTCCAATATTATAAAATAAAAATATATATATTACATGACAGGTACTTAGTAAAAAAAAAGTATCTCCACGCCCATATCCCCGAAGGGGTAGGCAGAGACACAACCAGGGCACCCACGACTAGCCGAAGACACCAAGTCCCACAATGTGATAGGTGGCAAACCTATCGCTAACCGGGCACATATCTAATCCCGATCAACTTTTTTTTATTAGAAAATTGGAAAAACCAAATTTTCTTTTTGTTGCCCGACACGGGATTCAAACCCGGGACCTCATGCAGTCAAGACCAACACCGGAACCGATAGACCACAGAGGCGACAGGTATTTAGTAAACAAAATATTAAGCATTAGTTTTTACCTATAGGGTGTAAAAGAGGCAGAGAAAATATATTCACTCGTAAACGCCGTCACAATTAAAGGTAATGAAATTAAGAGCATGCATCGTATTTGATAACGGCCGAACTGACCATGCTCATTTACCAGTATATCATCCAAATCTATTGAATTCTTGGTCTCATTTCTACAATCTTTTGCAATCTCGTCAGCTGCACCCATAGAATTTTCAGATATCATAATCAATTATTTCAAATAGTTATTTAGTTATGTCTTCATAATAATCTGAAACAAAATTGAACAAAGAATTTAAAAAAAAGTGTGTGTGCGTCAGCTACGACGCACGATTGGAGTTTACTCCTTACGAAATGTATCTTGCAGCACTCATGTCTCCTACAGCAGATTTAGTTATGTTAATTCTTCTTAAATTAGTATCATAGCAGACATTAGAAGTGTGATCCAAATAGTCAGTATTTTGATAGATAGCAACTCCCCCTGCATAGAGACTACGAAGTATCGCGCAGGAGAAATGAGATACACTGTGTAATGTATTCCATCTCATTCTTTTACACGTTTAATCCTACAGATATATATGTTTGTCTCTTTCTACGCAACGCCTCAACTTTTCGTGTTACACTTGATTTTACTCCTCATAAAATTTCCCTATAACTCAAATCGTTTCTTAAGGAGTAAACTCCAAAATAGTATTATGTGTAGTAGGTAGCATAGAGAACAGTAATAATAATAAATAATAATAATATTTTTTTTATTTCAAAAACAAGACATGTTAAACTTAAAATAAAAATGAGACAAAAAAGTGAATCTTACATTAATTAAGCGACTTTCCAGGGGTCCCCAAACTAGTCAAAGCCTGTGTCTTGGGGTACCAAATTAGAATATACCAATCGATTACAATTACATTAAACTTGTATAATTCCTTTACTAGTATAATTATCTAAAAGGATCAAAATAAGAAACATAAATAATAATAAAAAAATCAAAAACAAAATACTAATTAAAATTATACAACTAACGAAAATATTTATACCTATTTTAAACCTAAGAATTAAAGATAATTACCGCGTACAACTTTGAACCTAAGAAAGATTGAGTCTCTTCGTAGTTTAGCGTTTTCAACCAGGCTGTAAGTCTAACAGAACATTCTCTTAGTGAGCAATTTTTTATGTCGCAAACTTTGGAGACGTTATTATTATAAATGGCACCATATGCTGAAACCTTCTAGCAAAACTAGATTTTACTTTTGGCAATTTGTGCCTAAAAACTCTTTTTGTTAACGATGTTTGATAGGTACGGAAGTTTATCATGTTTTTGTGAGCTGAAGTACATGCGCTTAATATGTAGATTTGCCTGACTCTGAGCACTTCGATTTCACGATACAAAGCATCTGTAGAAAACCATGGAGGTTTGCGTACCATGGTTTTCAGAACTGCTCTTTGGGCTCTTTCTAGACAGAGCATAGTTGTTTTTGCGGCTCCACCCCAGACACCAATGCAATACGAGATTAAGGACTGACAAATAGCCATATAAACCAATCTACTAATCTTTATGTTGGCCGAATTTCTCAGTATTTTCATAATGCCTATCACTTTTCTGATTCTGCCAGCCAGAGTTATAACATGTGATTGAAAATTCAAGCGTTCGTCCAATAGCAAACCCAGATATTTAACCTCATGTGTTCGCTGGATGGTAGCACAACTACAAGCCGATACTGAGCTACTCTTGCAGGAGTGGATCCTGAGATCTGGCATGAGTATTGGCTGGCGTTTAGCCGTCTTGTATAAACACAAATACTTTGTTTTTTTCGTATTTAGTGTTAGAAGGTTTTCTTGAAGCCATTTGTATACCAAACTCATACCCCTCTCAGCAGCATTTCTGGCATCTTCCCATCCTTTTCCAAAAAATAGAATTGCAGTATCATCAGCATAGCACACCATCTCTGATGACTCCAGTTTCAGTTCGTGTAGGTCGTTTACGTATATTATAAATAATAGCGGTCCCAGAATAATAAAAAATGTGTTGCTAGTATACTCGATCTATATTCTTTAAGCGTTGTTCCGAGTTCGTGGAAGACAGGTTTAGTACACCCGATCCCTAAAAAGGGCAGCCGCTCGGATCCGTACAATTAATGGCCCATAAAAATTTCTTCCTTTTTTCCAAAGTTGTGGAATCCATAACAAACTACCAGCTCTTAAGGTACCTAGAGGAGAACTATCTGTTAAATGATCGATAATACGGTTTTCGTCGTGGTCGTTCAGCTGGTGATCTTTTAGTTTTCTTAATACACCGATGGGCACAAGCAGTTAAAAGCAATGGAGAAACATTGGCTGTTAATTTAGATATAGCGAAAGCCTATAATCGGGTGTGGCGCAAGGTGGTCCTATAAAAGCTTCCCTCTTACGCTCCTTCTGAGAAAATTTGCAGATGGATAACTAGATTTTTGACGGAGTGTTGCATCAAGGTCGTTGTCGACGGTACGTGCTTGGTAGTCAAAACGTGTCAATGCTGGTGTTCCCCAAAGCTGTGTGATTTCTCTTACTCTGTTTCTTCTGCATATCAGTGACATGTTGGAAATTAGTAACACTCATTGTTATGCAGACGACATTACTGAGGAAGCCTTACACTTCGGATAGTACTTTCATACTAAAAAAACATATCTAGAATAATAATAATTAAACTTGCAGACCTTATAGCTATTAAATGATTTGGTAATAAATAATTAATCTAGTTAAATAATTAAATATTAGTTAAATAATTGGCTTAGAAGCTAAAACATATGTTAATAAATTAATATTAAATAATATTTTTTATAAATGTTAAAATATTTGCACACCAAAATATGGTAGAATATGTTGATATACTTAAATATTTCTGTAACATCTAATTTACACACATATCTCCGCAAATAAGAAAGAAAGAAGAAAGAAAGAAAAATATTTATTTGCGGAATATGAGTGTTACAAAGATGTTACAAAATTATTTAAGCGTTTCAACATATTCTACCAACTTGTGGTGTGCACATAATAATTTTCTTTCTTCTTTCTTTCTTTCTTTATTAAGGCAGCATTAAAGTTAAGGTATCAACCTAAATTATAGAATTCATGATGTTTCATAAATAATTCTAAATCCATTTTAATATAATTTTGTAAACTTTTTATAATTTGTAGATACAAAAAAAATGTAGGTTGTTGCTTTCGGTTGATTTTTTTCCCACTGAATTGGACAAGAATTGCAATATGAGAAAATAAAAAAATGACACGTTAATTGCCTTTACAAGTTAATAGATTCTTAAATTATGTTCACTGTTTTTTTTACAAATTTAAAACTTAACTATTTACTCTACAATCAGATTAGGTTTAAAATCACACATATTATTTAGTAGTTAAAATTTTAACCATGATAGCACTGTTTTAAGTATAGCGGTAAAAGATTTATAAATCAATAAAATTATAAGTAATACTTACAACAATAAAAGTATTTCTTTAGTACCAAGCGCAGACGATGGAAAATATCAAAATATACATTGTTTTACATCTACTATGAATCGTAAGGTATTGTAATGTACCGTAATCGTAAGGTAAAGGAAATGCATTTTACCAAATAAAATGCAATTGTTGAAATGCAAATGTTAAAAGCTGGCACTTAATAATACTAATAAGGATTACAAATCATTTACGTACAGATTTTTTTTCTCCATAAGAAGTTCTACTGACCATCTTCTTCTACATTACAATCTGATTAGTGATGAGTAATTCTAATTATATATATTATTTATTTAAACTTATTGATTTTTTGTAAAATCTGCTAAGTTTAAATTAATTAAATTAAAATTTGTTACTCTCTTCTTTATTTCTTCTTGTTTTTTGGATTTTTCCAATATTTAATCACTAAGCTGCATAAAAATATAACATTAATGAAACTATGAAACTTGTTATTTTGCAAAATATTTATATTATTTGTTAACTAAGTTGTGTAAATATTATGTTAATAAATCTAGAATATGTCTTTTTTCAGATTATTTATATATTTCACTGCTTAACTAAGTAAATGTTGTATTTATGAATTTTTTTTATAATTTTCCGTTATTTGAGTAGCTAGCTGTATAAATTATATTAACTAATAAAACTGCAATACCTCTTATTTTTCAGATGACAGTTTTCCTGTACTTCTGTAGTGAAATACAACGTACTTATAAACCAAGTTTAACTTAGAAATTCTTGAGGAAACTGTTTAGTAAAAATATATGCGAATAATAATTTATCTCGTTTTATATTTCAAGTAATATTATCGTGTGTGCTATATAAATATTAATAATAGTCTAAGATGCGAAGTAAGGTAGACCTTCACCGAGCTGATAACAGGATGAAACCGGATTTATAGCAAATTAAGTAACTCAGAAAACATATTAAAAATGGGTTGCTTAAAAAAATCCTGGTCATTTTTTTATTTTTAAAAATGTTTTTTAATAATTAATCGGTTAATATTGCGGTTTTAATCCGACTTAAAGTAGATAAGTATAAGACAAATTTGCAGAAGTTGAGTTGCCTGTTATAGAATTGCCAGGTATAAACAGATAATTGTCAAAGCTAGTTACTTTCACGGAATCAGATAATAGAAAAAGTATGCATCATCATATGTGCAGTTTTATAACAATTTTTATTACAATTTGTGTTGATGTAAAGAGTTGCCTGAAAAAAAAATGGAAGCAGGAATAACATTTTTTTTTAATAATTCGGCCCAGGTTAATTGCATTTATTGCAATATCGCCTCTGTGGTCTAGCGGTTCAAATATTGGATTTGACTGCCTGAGATCCAAATCAGGTCAGGCAATAAAAAGAAAATTGGGTTTTTCCAATTTTCTAATAAAAAAACGTTGTTCGGAATTGGATATGTGCCCGGTTAGCAATAGGCTTGACACCTATCACACCGTGGGACTTAGTGTCTTCGGCTAGTCGTGGGTGCCCCGGTTGTGCTCTGCCTACCTCTTGCCTCCATTGAATTCGGTGGAC
Source organism: Calephelis nemesis (assembly GCA_002245505.1). NCBI lineage: Eukaryota > Metazoa > Arthropoda > Insecta > Lepidoptera > Riodinidae > Calephelis > Calephelis nemesis. Next base: position 14,465 of record NJDD01004702.1, on the reverse strand, counting down.
ATATTTATAAACAAGTATCTCTTCTTGTAGTCGACATCTAGATCTTTTGCGCCGGTATTTATTATTATTGGTATTTATTATGAAATTTTACAAAATTATTCTTTTACAGCATTGCAGTTTGGAGGTAGTCAAACTTGAGTCCAAAACACCCACCATAACCTTTTTTCCTGTGTTAGTCCAGGCTTATTTGCAGAATAGAATCTTATGTCTCCTGCCAGGCAGCTCGTAAAAAGCGAGCATAGGCTTACTGTCACTAACACCGTGACATCCTTCTATGTGAAAGAGTTTTGCAGCAACTCGCCCGGATTGGTATCACCGCCTTACCTATTTCTGCCGCCAAAAGGTCAGTGCTTGCTGATGACGTGCTTCAATTCGGAGGATAAGGTAACCGGTAAACTTACTTGAGGCCTAACATCCCGGCCTAAGGTGGGCGACGTACGTGAATGGATTTCAAGTGGGCTACATAGGACTCAGTCTGCTCATTCCCGTTTCTGACTATCGCATACACATCGTCGACCTATCTTTTCCAAACCTTAATGCACGTAGGCCCAGTAGCTGAGGCCTTATCCTCAAAATTCTCCATTCGTAAATTAGCTACAACCTGAGCACAGGGCTTTCCATAACCACACCATTAATTTGGTCAGGCAACAAAAAAAATAGAAAATGCGTGTTTTCAATTTTTTAATAAAAATAACGTTGTCAGGGGTTGGATTTGTGCTCGATTGGGGATATGCTTGCCACCTATCATATCGTCGGACTTAGTGTCTTTGGCTAATCTTGGGTGCCCTGGTTGTACCTCTTTCTACCACTTCGGGGATATGGGTGTGAAGATAGCTTTTTTTACACTTCTATTACTTATTCTATACAAATATCAAAATTGTAAGAACCTTGACATAATAACACCAAAACTAATCATTTTCAATAGCCTCTGATAAAACGTATTCAAAAATTAACTAAACATAATGTTTTTAATTTCGTCAACCTTGCCATTACGTACCACCTTTTCCAAACCTAGTCAGTCAAGAAAAGAAACGGTGAAACAAACTTTCCTTCATTTCTTTAATTATAGCTATCGAGGTAACAATTTACAATTTTTCTTGTCACAATATTTTACCATCTAGGTACATTTCTCTGCAAGAAAATCGCTTACATCGTAATATTATGTTTTCTCTAACAGCAAGTCAAATAAATACCTTCTTTAAAAATATTTTTAATGAAAGTGATTTAAATTATTTGAAAATGTATTATTTAAAGGTACGTATGGACATACGTACAATACACATGAGTTTTTATAAATACTTATATAAAGTTTCTCGTTAGTTTCTTACTATTTCTAAAATGTGAAATACCTAGTTTTAGAAGTAAGTAGGTTTCATTTTAAACAAATGATTATTTTTTACAAATACATTCACATACAGCTAAGATATACAAACAAGTTATAAAGGCAAAATTTAAAAGAACTTAAAAATAAATCTTAATATTCTGATATATACTCGTACTCTCTGAATATTTGATTCTATAGAATTTCCACGTAAAAGGCGAGCATAGGCTTACCGTCACTAACACCGTGACATCTGACTAGGTGGTAAAGTTTCGCAGCGACTCACCCGGATTGGTACTACCATTTTCCGGTTGGGAGGGTAAGGTAGCCGGTAAACTTACTTTTGCTCAAGGCCCAACATTCCGGCCTTAGGTTGGCAACGCATCATTACCACTTTGGTGTCTCTAGGCGGCGGGAATTTCTTACCATCAAGAAATCCGTCTGCTTGTTTGCCTTCCAATATCATAAAAAAAACAACAAAGAAACATAACCAGACTTTGCTCGCATACTACAACATACAAAATCCTTATAAATTTATTGTAATAAATAAATCTTGCAGAAACGAAACTATTTGAATTTAAAACACATTTATTATATTACTAATTTGCTATATGAATAAACATTGATAATGTTTGCACTTGGAAATCGCCTATTGATTCATTTTGCATGGCTTTTATAATAAGTGGTTTTATTTCCTGAGTTCGGACTGTATTCGTAATCTGGTTGGTTACCATAAGCTCTTAAAACAGTATTATTTCAGTAATACCAATTGTCATCGGATAAAGACAACCTTATAGCGTATATCATAAAGTTCCTTATAAAAGCGAACATTTAGCAAGATGGAATAAATACTGCTATACGCGTTCGTGGTAGGGCCCCTGGTCGCAGTGTTGGTAAATGAAGACTTTATGTAGGGTTGTCACATGCGAAGAACGTGATAATTTACATTGTTTCCTGAGCTCTTCCTTTATTCGTGTTCTGGTGGTCATGGTGGGCAGTGGGAACATTAGTTAGGCTTGTTCTGTGTTATTTGGAGGACTATTCGCCACACACGTCTTACGCAGAATCAGCAAAATAAAAGATTATTTTACATCTGTTATACTGGATTTCTACCAAGTAACGCCTGATTTAATAAAATAGCATATACTTAAAAAAAGTTTTATTGGTGCTCAGAAGATTTATTACTCTTATTTTACTATTGTCTGATTTGGATTTTTTAGTTCACAAATAAGCACGTAATAAAAAAGTACCTCATATAGATTTTAAAAAATATATATTATTTTATTTGTAGTGAAACTGCACACACCCGACTCTAAAAAAAAGTACCTAACGATTTCATGAAGGTCCTACATAAGTTTTATCATCATTATACATTGTCATTTATCACTCAAACACCGCAAAAATAATAAATGAGACCACTAAGGAATGACCTGCTTTCTCAAAAAGCAACCATCGAAGTTTGTTTATCATCGGCAGAGTGACAAAAGAAAAAGAAAATATATTTATT
>NJDD01004702.1:0-10240 GCA_002245505.1 Calephelis nemesis | reverse complement strand
TTTAGTTCACAAATAAGCACGTAATAAATAAGTACCTCATATAGAATTAAAAAAAAAATAATTATTATTTTATTTGTAGTGAAACTGCACACACCCGACTCTAAAAAAAAGTACCTAACGATTTCGTGAAGGTCCTACATAAGTTTTATCAACATTATATACATTGTCATTTATCACTCAAACACCGCAAATATAATAAATGAGACCACCAAGGAATGACCTGCTTTCTCAAAAAGCAACCATCGAAGTTTGTTTATCATCGTCAAAGTGATCGCGTAACAAACATACAAAAAATATACAGTCGTATTTATAATCTCCTATTTTTTGCTTCTTACATCATCTTCTAATTGTCGATTGCGACACACCAATTGCTTCTGCTTCGGCTAGGGTATCAGGTAATTTCGTTCCCAAAGTTTCGGGCTGGGTCAGCACCAAAAGTCCGGATATTACGGCCAGACCTGCAAACATGGCTGATGGCGCGCCAACCCAGTACTCCATCTGCAAAAATAATTTCAACTTGGTCATCGACTGGACTTTATGTGTCTCTTGTATCTTTTTTGCTTGTTTGGTATGTTTTCGATATGTTATATAATGATATTGGTCACTAACTTCAAGACAGGATTTTACTTTGTATATACATATACACATATCTTCACGCTAAGTCCCTAGCGGAGTAGGCAGAGAGTGTCAAGTGCTAAATCTGAAGATCTATTCATTACTCTTTTTATACAAATACACTTTGACACCACCGTAGGATAATATCCTAGCAATTTATTTATGGAATGTCAACCTTAGTCTCCCCTAGTACCTATCCATTCACATTGTATAATTGCTTTGTCAATCTTTCATTTGTCATTTTTCCACATGATCGAACTAGTGAAACATGTCCTTTCTCATTTTAACTCCAACACAAAGTGTTGGTGTTGAAATGATGTTCAGTCCTGCTAGCATTACACCAAAGGATTTCCGTAGCGCTCTAGTTTCGGCCGCATTCATTCTAGTCTCATACTTTTTCTGACATACCCAACTCTCGCTTCCATACTCCAACGTTAGAATAAGCACAGAATTATGCAAAGTGAGTCTAACATTTTGATTTAAAACCACGCCTTGAAATAGCTTACACAGCGCTTCGGTCACACTAATTCCTGCAAGCATTCTCCTTTCTACGTCCGCGGTGTCCCTTCCAACCCTGCTAAAAGCACAACCAAAATACACAAATTCATTTACTTATTCCAGCACTACATTATCAACTAAAACTGTTTCATCCGCTCTGGCTACATCTCTTTCAAACATTACTTTGGTTTTCATCGCATTAAAATGTGAGCCTCTTTCATTACAATCACTTTTTTAATGTCAATTGTGCAAATCTGTTGCAGCACTGAACACGTCAGTGACGAATCCTTATATTTCAACGAAAGTTGTAAGTAGAATGGACAAGTCATTCCAAAATTCTTGAAACCCAAATCTATCCCATCTAGTGAAATACCTGAATGAGAAAAGAAAATAAGGACTTTTGCACTTACCAAGACTGGAGTGAAAGGCGCAGAAATAGATCCAATCCTGCCAATCATAGATGAGAAAGCTAGAAGACTGTGTCGAAACTCAGTAGGATAGAGTTCTGAAGTAAACAAATACAAAGACGTCAAAGTCATTGAAATGCCAAATTTCCCCAAAAGATATAAGGTCAGGCGCAACGAATGTAAATCTGAAAACAGCATTACATTAAAGCACCTACGATAATTACACATACGACATTTATATTGATTAGAAACTCAAAAATTATAATAACTTAACTACGAAAGTATAATAAAAATTGTATGACTACTATATTATTGTTTAAAAACCTGTATAAACTAAATAAATAAAAATATTGCGTGAAGAAAATAAATGACATGACAATATTTTTTTTATTTCAAATATTTTAATCATTAAAATGGAAGATATTAAGGCTACGAATTTTAAATTTGGTGAAGATAAAGTAATTATTAACCTATAGAATCTTGAAACTGCTGTAATTTGTGATATTACTATAAAGTGAAGTTAAATAGTAATAATGATTTAGCACTGATCAAGTAAATACCAATAACGACATATTTGCAGATAATCTTAAGGTAATACAAGGAAATTAATTACAACTTAATAGCAAATAAATGATAAAAAGAATATTGCTAAAATCAACGACGAACACAAAAGTTCGAGCATATCCTACATCACAATATTACTGTTTTCTAGTCCTATAGCATATTTATGCTACTTCAAACTTTTCTTAGACTTCTGCCTTCATACAGTTTACCATGCCTGACTTGATTATCTTTTCTTATTCATGCTTTTCGTCATCAACATAGTATAAACCTTTTACACCTACTATATTAAAAGTACATACAAATTACAGGTAAACCAGCTGCTACCAATTGTTTAGATATCTGTGGTATGAGTTAGATTTTTATCTATAAAAGAATCGCTTTCCTGTTATGCAATAGTTACAATTACTAAAATTATTGCTTACGAGTTCACTCTTAAATTTAATCAAGAAAAATATTCAACTAATACGAAGCGTCACAGAGACACCATTCCTACTATCTATTTAGTCAAATATTATACAAAAAAAAATGCAAGATCTAATATTTCTTACAGTGTGAGTTAACAATGTGTCTAAAAAAAATGTTGCTCTTGTCTCTGAATTGAATACGTATTCATAAAAATGTTAAAATGTCTTAAATTTTGGTTTACGTATAATCGACTCTTGCTGTAGCACTAAACATTTAATTTGCTTTATGATATTTACCATCAGGAATAAAAATAAATCCAATGTTACACGCAGCACTAAAGAAAAATCCCGAAGATAGAGTAAATTTCCTTCCTACTCTGTCCAAGATCAATACTGCTGTAATGTATCCAGGAATTTCAATAGCACAAGTCAAGATAAAGTTTAAATGCATGGTATCAGAGAGTGTCGTGGAATTTATAGAAAGACCGTAGTAGACGAAGGTTGACGTTATCCACCAAATAGGAGTGGTACATACTCTCCTTAACAAAACTGGAGATTGAACTATTTTAGAAACCAATCCCCCATTTTCCTTCTGAAAAATAATGATTACATGTTTTAGATCTTGAAACAAATTACAAACAATAAATTAACTTTATTATTTTTACCTTTTCCACTGAAATCGATTTTTCATAGGATAATACTATTGTGTTTTTGGATTGATCACTTATTTGTGTTTTGTTTGCTCTGGCTACATTCTCTAATAGTTTTATAGCTTCAACGTATTTCTTTTTCGATAACAACCATCTCACACTTTCAGGTAGGATCCAGTAGTAGCTAATTAAGAGTAAACAAGGTGCGTGGAGTGCTATTATTAGATACCGCCATGGATCTATTAGCCATGCCATAAAACCAAGTATAACTTGACCCACGGCATACATTGAAGATGAAACAGCGCTTGCTACAACTCGATATTTTGGTCCAACGAGCTCGGTAGCTGAAATTGAATACTTAAATCATTTTTTTATCCTAATTTCTATCTTTGATTAGCACAATGCAATATGTGACAGATTGTTAAAGTAAGTATTGAGAAAATCCTTTAGAAAAAATGCTATAAACAAAAAGTAGGATGAATGCGGTCAAGATAAAAGTACTACGACAAAAAATAGTGTTATCGGAGAAAGAGTTGGATTAGAAAAAAGTGTTTGTACAAAGATGAGAAAGGGCATGCTCCTTTGATTCAGTCATGTAGAAAAAATGGCTAATGAAGTATTAATAAAACAGATAAATAATGTGAATGTGAATGGATATTGACACCTGGAAGAACCACGGTTGATATTCTAAGCACAAATTGTTCGGCTCTTATCAGAGCGTGGTGTCAAGAGTCTCCAAAGCCGACGTGCTCGAACGAAAAGAGTGATAAAAAATAAGAAGGAAGTTTGGCAGTTCTTCAGAAATCGTGACATTTAGTACTCTTTACTCTCTGCTTGCCGCGCAAACTACCTATACTATCTTATACTTATTTCTATATGTGTGCTACGCATCATAAGCTTAATACTGATTCCCAACATATTCAATATTGTCATTGATTTATATATGAATACATAATGGAGTTTCACCGAGTGCCAAATACAGAAACAATTAAATATATAATATTGACATTACCTATAACATAAGCACAACTGAAAATTGCTCCACCAAGTGTAGTCTGTATGATTTGTACCAACAAAAACATAGTATAGTTCACGGAAAAGGCCCTGATAAGACCCAAAACGGCCATGTTAAAAACATTGATCACAAGCGCAACCCTGCGTCCAAATCGGTCCGAGATAAGTCCAGTAAAAGGCAACACCAGTAATGTACCGACGCTGTATAATGTCCCTGCTAGTGCTCTCAGCCATTCTTGGCAGGCAAGATCAAACTAAAAAAATGAAAATACTTAAATTAGTGGGTGATTGGCCAGAAACGTGCATGTCGCAATCCTTGCCAGTCCATTGGACTGCAATTCTGGCCCGATAAAGTGCGGCAGACGAAAATTTCCTCAATTTGCCTGGGATTCATCAGATCTTGACTTGGTGGCAACGGTGATTGCGTTCCAGAAGGACGCTCTTGCAAATAATATTTTTTTTTTAAATCAGTTAAACTAACGAAGATATTGATAAACATACATAGAAAATGTAGGAGTCGAAAATAAATCCTTTTTTAACTTCAAAGTCATTAAAAAACACTAATTATTGTTTTAGCAACAATTTTAATGGATTGTTTGTCTGCCATTGTGTTTTATTGTTTTTTTTAATTATTGGTAGATAGATTTCGGGTAAAATTAAGCATACTTCATAGACAACTGTATTACTTCTTGAGTACACAAATTCTTCACATCCAATCGTTACTTGGTTGAATAAACTTATTGGGCAGTCATTCAAAGTTCCATTAAGATCATTCGCAGGAGCATATCTTTCGCAACTAGCAAAACCCGTTCTAGTTTCTGGTATTGCGTTAAGTATCCACTCTGGTTCAAAGTCATTGTTCTTGTTATCTTCTCCACATTCTGGAATTCGGCATCTGTAGATTGTACATATTATTAGTTATATGGTCATGTCTTTTCTATAAAGTCATTCGTTTTATTTGTTATTTCATGTGTTTTTCACATTTTTATTTATAAATATTTAATGTTATAACTAATGCAATTTAATTTTGTATCATACCTTAATAGATGACTAAGTGAACTTCCAATTGAAGTTTGATCAATCTTTTATTAATCGCTTAATTTGACGATATTATTAACACAAGTAGTATCCTTATCGAGCTACTCATTAACCGCACCATTACAGTTTTTAAATTTTTGAGGGTAGCTACGATTATCTTATCCTTTAAATGCTTGTGACAACGATTGTTTCCTCATCAATTTTAGAGACTTCAATCTTGCAAAACATATGGTCTCTAGGTCTCTGGTGAAGCGCTTCATATAATAATGATCAGAATTCAGTTGAAGTTTCGTTTGCTAACATTGTTCATCGCTTCATTCTTCAGATATTGTTAACACAGGTAGATAGAGATATATTTTTTGCAAGAGCAACTAAATAATCTAATTTATGATATCTGTTTAAACTGACACTGCTTTCAACAGTACATTTTAAATTAACATAAAATTTATAATATTTTAAAGTCAAACAAATTAATTTTCTATGGCATTCTACCACTTGATAACACAGTTAGATATAAAACTAATTGAGATGCAACAAATGTATTTATTTGTTTCTGCATCTGCATCTCTACCAGGAGCTCGTTAGAACACTGGTAAAAATGTAGCTCATTATTAACAAGTCCACTGTTGGAAGATTTCTGTGGAGCAACTTGCCCGGGAAGGCATCGACTGCCTTACTCATACATGCCGCCATAATGTCTCAGTCGTCTTCAGGTCTGACAATTGGGAGCCGGTAGACTAGCACAATAGGCCAAACATACCGACTGCAGGACAGCAATGCGCCTGTCACGTCTACGGTGTCTATAGGTTGTTTCTTACCATTAGGAGACCCAAATGCTCGATCGCTTAGCTTTTACAAAAAATAATGGAAGTGCAGACAGATATCAGAATTTGATGTACTCTTAAATGCAAAAACTGTATATCCTACTAATATATTATAAATGATAAAATTTGCATGTTTGTTTGTTTGATACTTCTTCATGCAAAAACTGCTGAATCGATTTTCATTAAATTTGGCACACACGTTGAGGGTAACTGGGCTTAACACATAGGATAGTTGATGTTTGTATGGGTTCACTAACTTATAATACTCGTACATTATACAATATACTATCTATAACTACAAATAATTCCATGATAATTCCATTTTCTCTTTTGCTTGCTTTGTAGACATATTGATGATCCTTTTTAATAAAGAACGGTTGTTGAGGCACACGAAGAAGGAATTTAAAAATAATCTATGTTACAATCATAACATTTAAGGTCTACCCCAAAAATATTAAAAGTAAAAAAATATAGAGAATGTAAAGATGCCATTGAGTAGTAGGTCGGTAAGGATACTGTTTTAATACCTAATATATGAAGAATGAAACGATAGAATATAATAACGATTTAGTTTTAAATTATATAACGGACAGTAATTCCATTTTTTTATGTGAATGTAGAAATACTCGTAAAAACATTAATCTTTACCTATGAGGTGTATAAGATGCAGAAAAAATATAATCACTCATAAACGCCGACACAATAATAGGTATAGAAATTAAGAGCATACATCGTAGTTGAAAGCAGCCAAACTGACCAAGCTCATTTACCAATATGTCATCCAGATCTATAGACTTCTCGGTATCTTTATTATATTCTCTTTCTACATTTTCTTCAGCACCAGTTTTAGAATTCTCTGACATTATAATCACCTTATATTATATCTCACAAGATCATAGCAATCTGAAATAAAATTGGACAAAGGTTTATATAATAATCATATGGTTTGGTAAGAATAAGGACTCAAGAGCGTAGAATACGGGAAAATCGTAACATAATTTTAAACGTACAAAGATTTTCCACCTTCTACCCCTTTGCTTAAAACTAGAGATTAACTCATCAGTAACTAAAACCCGGTTCTTATAATCAACGAACCGTAAACCTTTAAAATAACCCACAGGTGGTTTCCCGAAAAGTAACGACAGCAGTAGAAAAAGCTTTGATTTTGCTAATTCCGCGTAAGCAATGTAACTGTTGTGGCTTAGTTAGGCTTGTCACATTCTTTGTCATTTGGAGGACTATTTTCCGAAACAGTTACACTGCTTACGCGGAATTAACAAAATGAAGGCTTATTCTACATGTGTTATATTAGATTTCCGCAATGTAACGCCTCATTCAATAAAATACCTAGAAAAGTATCGAAACTTTGCTCATAGTCATACAAAATGTTTAGAGATAACAATCGCAAACGAATGACTGTAGTTATATTTCGTACTATTTGTATAAACAAAAAATTGTGTGTGTACTTATGTACACGCGTTAGAAGTATACTTCTTCGGCGTAATAAGATAAAAATCTTTTTAAAATTTTTATCTTTTGCCTTATTTTACATTTGTAGACAAAATGACACTAACCATAGAAATAAAGAAATATTGTGAATACAGTTGTCAGTTCTCACGCAAACATACGTAGATGTCCTTACTTTTACTTTGTTGGTACCTTTTTTTGAAAAACTAAAATGTTATCTATAGCTAACTTCATCATGTCGGTTTTTCGTGACGGTGTGCGCGCATCGTAAAAATTTACTCCATCATTTTTTCCTAACGCGCCAAAAGAAGTATAACTTCAAAAATAACCATTCGTAAGCAAAACGACTCGTTTCTTGAATATAGGAACCAGGACTAAATGATTTGATGAGCGGTTGGGGAATAATCATTGTGTACACAAACATGATTACATTATTGACTAGTCGATCCGGCAAACTTCGTTCTCCAGACTTTTTGTCTACTCTATAGAGAGACCTAGCGTAAGGATATGAATGAATGTATCGAATGACTTGTACGGTTACATGTTTCTCTACCTTCCGGATTTCAAGTTATTTGGTCTGTTTATACTGAATGTTGTTATGTCTGTTATTTACCTCGTAAACTACATAAGTAATCAATCATTTCACTAGTTACCATGTCGCGTTTTATTTTCTACAGATGCTACAGCAAATGTTTCCGAAATGGTCTCACACAAATTTTATCAAAATCCTACTAGCAGTTTTTAAGTTACATCACCATTGATCAATATTATGGTCAAGATTTTGAGTCAAGTGAAAAGATTATGCATATTTAAGTACAACTCTAAAGCCACTAGACGGATCATAATAAAATTAATAAGTAACCACCTTCAAATCATGACCTTTCTTTCTAATAAAGAACCATTAAAATCGGTTCAATCAATGAATCGGTAAAAACATACAAAAAATGAAATAACATACAGCCGAATTGAAAACCTTCTCATTTTTTAGAGTTATCTGAAAAACTGATGACACGAAAAAAATATGCAACAATCTATAAAGGCACTACCTAAAAAATTAAAATAAAATGACAGAATGGCCACGCCCTAATGAATTAAAGTTTTACCTTTTAGTCTCCTCCTTTTAGTAAATGGAATAAAAAATATTCTATAACCTTCCTCGCAACTTAAAGCACCTACCTACTAGTCTAAGATCCGAAGTTAAGTCGACCTACAGCGATCTGATAATATAATGAATCCAGTTTTTTAACACATTTAGTATATTAGAAAATATATTAAAAATGGGTTACCTAAAAAATTCTGGATATTTTAAAATCATTAATTAGTGCAATATAAGGATTTTATCCCGAATTAAAGTAGGTATAAGACAAAGTTGCAGAAGTTGGGTTGCCTGTTATTTGTCTGGATTGCAAGGTAAAAACAAATAATTGTCGATGCCAGTTACTTTCACGGAGTCTGATAATAGAAAAAAAATGTTTTACCATATGTGCAGTTTTATTACAATTTATTTTGATATATAGGGTTGCCTAAAAAAAATGGAAAAATAATAAATAAATAATTAAAAATATTTGGTCCAGGATTTGTTTAGGCAACCCATTTTTAATATGATCGTTAATAACTTACTTGACTATAAAATATGTTTAATTATTTATCAGATCGGTGTAAGTCAATGTAGGTTTGAATCTTCTACTATACCAAATTTAGTGAAAATTGGTTAAACAGATTCGGCCTCAATCGCAGTCGCACTGACAAACAGACTGACAAAAAGTTTAAGTCACCTGTACGCATTTATATTAATATTTTCAATATACAAAATTGAGTCTTCTACAGATTAATTAAAAACAATAGATTTTATGGTAATTTAGTTCATTTCTATTTTTATTTCATTTACATTAAAAAAAATGCGTAAATCTAATTTATTTTCGACCTTTGATGAAAGCTCGATATTACAAAGTTGACATGTCTATAAGTGTCTATCTCTGGCGTCATAACTTTAACGGATGGACCCTCAGATAAAGTATCCCCTAGATGGATCACATTTAAGTTGAATAAATAACCTATACCTCTCTCAATAATTTTAATGTTGACATCGTATGTGTCAAAAAGAGATAGCAATTGCACTTCCGTGCGTCTTCAAACGCCGAGCGCCACTAGTCTAGAATCGCCATATTGTTTGTTACTCTGCTGGTTAACACATTATTTTGACGATTTTGCTTAAAATATTTACCTATTGTGAATAATATAACGGTTTGAGTGAAGTTTTCATTTCGTAAAGAATAATAGCGTGTATTGGGCCTGGATGTTCCAATAGAGTTGGTGTTTTGAAAGAAAATAATGCAAAAGTCTCGTTTCATCGGTAAGTTAACTTAATCATTATTATATGTTAGAAAGCATCTTGCAAAGAAAGTGTTCATGAAATTGGTTGTCCATGCCATAAATAGGAAGATACAACTTTAATATACATAGAATCATTTCCTAATTTTTAATAAAATTGAAAACAAAAACCAAATAATTCAATCTTGACATTTAAAGTACTTGATAGGGAAGCGAATTAGAATTCATAATTTATGTGTTTTATCGATAAAATACAAATCTAACCGTGTGTGTATTATACTACTTCAGAAGTCTTGTTTAATACACAGATACAAAAAAAACTATTGCTGTAACGAAATAGCCTTCGTTTTTCGATTTATTCCTTGGATTTCCGTCTACCGATTTAGTTAGTCATTATAAACGCGAAGGTAGCTTAAAATGTAGTTATA
>NJDD01004701.1:84786-98704 GCA_002245505.1 Calephelis nemesis | reverse complement strand
CACCGTGGGCCAGCGCGAGCGGGCGTTCGCCGCGGACCCGCTGGCGACGCCGCGTGACCACATGGATGTCGCGCTGGCGCACGCGCACGGCAGGCCGCAGCATCTGCCGCATCGTCACGTCTTCTACAGCAATTACGCCTCATACTGAGTGTCGGACGCGTCCAGCGTTTCTTGGTTGTGTGTCGCTTTCGCTATGGGGTCGGTCGGTGCGAGGGCGCGCGAGGCAGACGCTAAGGGCGCGGTTGTTGCAGACGCCGCGACACTACGTGGTGGTGGACCGCGAGCCGACACGGCGCGCGGACGAGCAGTACTCGTACTCGTACACCAGCAACACTGAGCGGTCAACAGGCTCCGGCCTGCCACAGCGCAGCTCCTACAGCAACACCGTGGAGAGGCGCTCGACCAGCGGTCCCGGAGGGTACTCGTACACTAGCGAGCGCGCCAGCAGCCTTGGCGGGCCCGGCGGCTACTCCTACTCCTCGACCACCAGCGGTCGCCTGCCCTACGGCACCAACTACCGCCATTACTCTTACCGCGTGTAGCCGACTGTAGCGCCCCGGCTCCCGACCTCCCCTTATCCCTCTAACCTAGTCGCTTTTCCTTCTTAATCAGTATTCGCTAACGCAATGTGATCGCTCTACTTTATTAATGTTTACAAGTGGATGTGAATCTTTATTTTGATAATTATATCGATGTTTTAAATTTTTATAATTTATTACGAGATTTAACGTTTAGACTGAATTTTTAATAAAGCTTGCATTTTTTATTTTCTTTTTCTTTTGTATCCGAAAGAACATCGATGATGAGCTCGATGATTTTGTAACTAGGTACACTTTACTTCATAATAAATAACTAAACATAAATGAAATTAATTCAACCATTTCACCAGACAATAAAACACTGAGTCTATCACTTGAGTCATATAGTGGTTAATTATCTTAATTTGGAGAATGATTTGTTTTGAAGTTATTTAAATGATGATTTTGAGGCTAAGTGTGCCGAATTCGAATGTTTGATTTGATTTTGTGTTCATAATCACTTACAAATCGTTCCTTCGTTGCAATATTCATTTATATAATCTTCTAATGGCTATTTTTTGTTAATAAGTGCTATTTCTTTGGCAATTTTGTCAAGCAAACCGTTTTTACAAGTTTGTAATGATTGATAAAAATGATAAGATGATTTGTAAAAATGTTCTGAATTTACTTAACTAAACCAACTTAGTATTTGAATTTTTAATCATATTAGGAGATTAAATAATTGATGAAAGCCATATGAATAATTTAAATCACGTATACATACTTGAAGGGTTTTCATTAAAGGTTATCTAGTAAAACCAATCTAGTACATTTCACAACAGTGGTGGATACATAATATGTAGTGGTAGTTATTGGAGTTTTAAAATAATAATACAAACTTTTTATTTTTTGATTCGATTTTTAAGAAACAAATTGTGTTACATCTAAAAGTTTAAAACTTCACTTATTACTCTCATTGTAACAAAGTGCATCAAAATATTATCTATATTGAATTAAATTTAAATTACAGACACAAGCAATAGTACCTATGCCATTTGGAAAAAAACAAAAGGTTTTGAAAAATGCATTCGTACACTGTTAAAATGTTTCATAAAGTTACAATCATTTTACAAAAAGAACAACGAATTACAAATCAGTGGTTAGCTAACACTAATTTGTAAATCGTATGACAAAATATAACACAACTAGGGTAAAATTCTATTACATCGTGAATAAAGCTAACTTAATGAATTATAATTCCTACGTTTAAGATTGGAATTTGTACTTTAAGGATTATAAATTTACAACAGTACGAAATTTAGCTTACAATACACAGTACATATACAAAACTCAATTTTACTTCTACTATTGTTGTGATAAAAAGTTTTCGTTTTCTTGTAAAAGGATTGTCGAAATTTTTAACAGTCTGTCTGTTTAACAATCTGTTAAATATGCTCCCCTTATTTTCAAAATAGACTGCAGAGCTCTTTCAAAATTTTTGTTATAAAAATTTTTTTTCAATAAATATTTATCACAATTTAAGACACTTACGATCATTTTACAAACTTATAAAAAGTTTGAATAGTGAATTAAGAAACTATTACAAAAATATTGCAAACTGCAATTATTACAAATTACAAAGGCAAATAAATAATTAATAAAACTAGTAGTGCTAATAATTTTATATTTTATAATATAAATTTATTCTAACCCTATAAAATGTCATGTAATTTTTCGTAGATTACACACATATTGACAAATAAGGACAGTTTCTTTGTTATTTTTAAGACATATCAGTGCCTTTTCTCAAATTTATTATACAGAGGGGGTAGAAAAATTGCAGAACCCTCTTGGAAATATTTTGACAAAATTATAACTGGCAAAATTTGTTTAGTGACTTAAAAACTCAATAAATAAAAAAAAAGTTAGTTTTTTTGGAACTCAAAGTTTTAAGTCACTGAACGAATTGTTTGTAATATTGTAAACGTATTCTCGAGTTTTTTTTTATAAAAGAAGCCAGGCAAAATCTGTAAAATACGCATAAGACATAAGAATTTGCATGTCAGATAGAAAATAAAATTAAGCATTATCCTATTTCCATCCCTGGACGCTGTTAGCCGCTGACGTCGGTGTACTACCTACCGTCCCTAGTACCGTATTACCAAATCCCGTACATCACGTATGTACCAAAGCTGTCTCAGGTGAGTCAATACGCTTCAGATGAGCGTTTCATGTAAATATACCGTCAGCACCGCTTCAGTTGTTCACCGTATCCTTGCGTCATACAGTGCACAAAAAGCTGTGATTTTAAAGCTTGGAATGTCATAAGTCATTCATTGATCTAAAATTCAAAACAGCTGTATTTTGCCTGAATCACTGCATTAAACATGTAATTTCAGATATTTGGCTACAATCTATCACTAAGGGATTAAAACTTTAGAATATTCTTAAAATTCAGCACTTCTTTGCTGAAATATTTGCAAAATATGTTTATTTTTTATTTATGTTGTAAGAGAATACAAGCAAGCCATCCTAACAGGTAAGAAACAAAAGTGTAGATGCTAAGGATGTTACTGGTGCGTAGCTGTCTTGTGGTCGAGTTCTAAGGTACACGTTATTCTTTAGATCGGAATACGACAATAGCGAGCACTGACGCAACAAGAATAGGTGAAGCTGTGGTTGGCAGCAAGCCGCTTCACAGCATTTTCTATGTTTAAACGACACCAAAAAAGAGGAAATTCTCAATTCAACTGAGTATACTTTTTAATTTTTTGTATTATTAATATTTATTGTTCATTTTTTATACCTATATTTGTTATGCGATTACTCCGGCAATAGATATTTTTTTGTTATGTGTTTCCTTTTCAAATATGCCATCGAATTGAGATTCTCCTCTTTTTTTGGATCGCGTAAAAATGTCTTAAAGGTTTTTTCAGCTGGTAAAGTTTAGTGACTTGATACCACCGTCTTACCTGTTGCTGCCACCAAAATGTCAGTGCTCTGCCACTATCTGCTACTGTTCTGTTCTGATCTAGAGAGTAAGGTGGCCGGAAACCCCAGCCTCAGGATAGCAACTCATATTTGCTACATCTCTTACTCACTTAGGTTATACTTCAACTTATTGATAAACATCGACTAAGATACTCCAAGGTCTAAGTTGACATAGACAATCTTACACTGCAGTATTGCAAACAATAATGTCAAATTAAACCTTGGAGTACTTCAGTCTATGTTTTTAATTAGGCGGTCTGTGTCTTTAAGTAAAGTGTACTTCTTACTATCGAGAAAAACAATTGTTTGCCTCCAGTTTCATACAAAATATCTTCAGAACTACACTAATAATCCCACTTAAGGTAGCAACCACGTTGTTTCATGGTCATAATTTGTAAACGTGATCGTAAATTTGTTCTAAGATCTATAAATATAAGCTTAGGTATAAATATATATCATATCAACATTTCTTGACGCCATCTCATACAAAATATATTTAGAAATACACTAATAACCCCACTATGGGATTTCAGTTAGCAAATTTGTTTATTTACTATTTGTTAGTACGGGAAATCGTAGTTTCTTGGTCATAACTCGTAAACGTGATCGTAAATTTGTTCTAGGGTCCGTAAAGATAAGATTAGAGATAAACATATACAGCTTATCCTAACTTGAATATAGGTACTTTTTCTCCGTGTTGGTCCAGGCCCTATTCATTAGATCATCCGGTCTGGAGGGTAGGGTAGCCAATCCCGCCCACTGGATAGCGAAACTTCTTTTTTATAGGGGGGTTAAAAAGGTCTACTTTAAACCTTGCTGATTACAGATTCTCATAAACAGGTGAATTGATCACACCCTATTTCAAAGCTTAGATATCACGTCTCGACTGTAACTTTTCTCCCGTTAAGTATTCCTACATCATAGTAAAATTGCCTATTTTTTATGTAAGTATGGGAAGGCAAACAAGCAGACGGATTTCCCAAAGTTTGTTTCAAAAAAGACAAAGGCGTTCTAAGATTGTGTAAAAATAACCAACATCGACGTAGGTAGAACAACAAAAACTATGAATGTAGTTTATTAATAGAACAATAAATGTCGGCCATTTGTCATGCCGGTAGTACTGCGATTATATGGTAGTAGACAACGTTCTTGCCAAGACGACATGTTGATCAACATAGTGTGTTGACCAACAAAGCATTTTTTGTTTCATTGACTTTTAAAACGAACCTTATAAGACAAATAAAAAAAAAATCATTAAATTTTGTTACAGAAGCTTTTTACACTTTAGGTACTATCTATATTTAGGATTGTAATTTAAATAAGCAAACAGATTTTTGAAGTTATACTTCTTTTGGCGCGTTAGGAAAAAATGATGAGGATAAATTTTTACGATGCGCGCGCACACCGTCACGAAAAACCGACATGATGAAGTTAGCTATAGACAGTGTTGTCAACCCCAGTGAATAGAAAAGCAGTAGATCTATCTTAAAAAAACAGTAGAAAACAGTAAAATTACATTTTAAAAACATTAAATCTACAACATATCTCAAAAACCTTTCTATTGGGACATAGAATTAGTTATATAGCTGTATTAGTTAACGAAACTACTGCAGCACTACCAGTAGTACTTCTTTAATTAACACTTTTTTTTATTAAGTACATTATTGAAAAAACAACATAATATATTAATCGTTAAAAATAGGTGATCAAAATTGTTCATTGTTGTGTATCATATCCTAAACATTTTCTGTTTCATTGTTGTTGTTAAAATCGTACATCCTTTCATTAAAATTATTCATATGATTTTCAGTAGCATCAAATGCGTAACATTCGTCTATTTCAGATTTTGTATGCAAAATGCCTTTGATTTGTATTAATAACAACACTGGCTTAAAAAACAGTAGAAAATCGTACTAAAACAGAAAACAGTGTTGTCACGTCAAAAACAGTAAATCTACTGTTAAAACAGTAGGTTGATAACACTGGCTATAGATAACATTTTAGTTTTTTGTGATATTTTTATTAAATATTATATAAACTTTATTTAACTAAATAATGCATTATAATAAAATTTTTAATGTATTAAATACCTTTTTTCTATGGTTAGTGTCATTTTGTCTACAAATGTAAAATAAGGCAAAAGATAAAATTTTTAAAAAGATTTTTATCTTATTACGCCGAAGAAGTATAACTTCTAACTCGTGTACATAAGTACACACACAATTTTTTTGATATTAAACTTTAACGTATATAAAAACTTTTGACGTTATTTTAACCAAGGATTAGTTAAAAAAAACTGAGTAAAAGCAACGACAATAGCGTATTTTTTGCAGGATATCAAGCACATATCTTATACCTACGTGACAAGTGGAAGCTTAACGTATACTATAATGAGAATCCGTATTTGTAGGGCATGGAACTATTTAATAAGTATATTAAGCACTTAGATTAAATGTGTATTAATATAAACATGACAACACATTGTGACGTGGTCCTACATCAGCTGGTATATTACGGTTACTCTAAGCTGAAAGCTCAAGTAGGTACTATAACAATATATTGCTCCGTCAGCAGCTTGCATCATGCACACGGCAAACGCGGCCTTATCCACGGTGTAGGTTACATCGCTCTTCAGCTTTTCGGACTATTGCTTGAAAGATTTGACGTACATTATCAAAAGGATATTTAACTACTAAGATCAAACGAAAATAACCTTGCATTGCTCTATCAAACATTTACTAGAATAAAGGATTCTGTCACTTCTGTGGATAAAAAGCACAAAACGTTCAATCGTTACTTGAATAATTTGGAACACTATTTTTCTGATACATTAGAAATGCATATAAGAAAAATTAGCAGTTGGACCGGTAGGTAGGAGTTTTAATCAGCTGAATATGAGAATAGTTCTTCTGAATATGTGAATACTTTACAACTCATAACGACCCACTGTGTAATTTATAGATACAAATAAATTAAATTGGATGGTGTCTGTTTTATATGCCAAAATATTTTTTGTAATATTTGTCTGTCTATCTGTTTGTTGCGGCTAAGCCGGACCAATATTGACAGGACTTTCACTTTCACTTTTTGTCGGTAATATGGGGTAACTTAGACTACTTTAATGTTAGAATAAATCTAAACGAAGAAAAAAAAAAAACTAATAAGTTTTTTTCTTAAATTTCACGCGGATCAAGTTTCGGGCACAGCTAGTTAATAATATATTTTTTAACTCCAAGCTCAAGCTACGAAGGTTAAACGGTACTAAAATCAGTTAGAAAATATTTCAAGCTACCTAAAGGTATAATAGATATACACAGTAAAGCAAACTATATTATTCAAGAGTCGTGGCAAAGCGCCAACATTGTAACTGCTAAAAGTCTTCTACGTGTTAATTACAAGCGAACGCGGTTAATTTATTTCGCCGTCTTAGTTCGGAATTTAGACGACCGTCGTGGAAGAAATGGTCGGAAATTCAAACATTTCATAAATTTTCTTTAATATCAATAACAACGTAGTAGCTTATGGGAACATTTCTTTTAAACATGAAACTCTGTATTAAGTAGGTAAGTTAAAAGAAATATCCGTGTAACGTTGGCAAAAGAAATATTTTGTTTATTTTATTGAATTAGTATGATAAAACTATTTTGTGACTAAAAATGCTCGAATTTGTTTTTAAACGTATTGTATTTAAATTGAAAAGCAATGGTGATGAATGGTAAGTGAGCGGCGATTTTCATCCCGAAATATTTTTTGAACTCTCTTCTGTTTGTAGGTTTACTTTTCGTTTGTTACCGCATCGCGGAAAAACTGCTTCACTTAATCTAAGTGTGTTTTTTAAAGTTTAGATTTCGAAATCAAAAGCTGAGCTCTATTTCGTATAACATTTAGATACGAAAAAATGTGACGGACTTTATTCGGCGAAGTTGTAACAACCGCGAGGTTAGCAACACATTAGCCATTTCAAAAACAAGTGACGATTGCGTCGCGTCCAAACAGTTCTTTTACGATTTAATCATTTGCATAAATTCTATCTATATAGAAAGTCATGTTAGTTACATTTAAAGACAATACATATTTACTAATCTCTGGTTATACTATTTGTAAAAGAGGAGACAATTTTCATTTTTAATATAAGGGGATCGGCAATCGAGCAAGTGATGGAAAGTGATCACCGCCGCCCTCGGACATCCGCAACACCAGGTGTATCACAGATGCGTTGCTAAACTTTAAATAATGAGTATGCTCTTTTCTTGAGTGGCTGAACTGATTTGGCTGAAAATTGTTTGGTAGGACATAGGGTACATTTTATCCTATTCAACAGCGAAGAAACTAGGAAAAACAACATTTTAATTATTCCCACACAAATAGAACGGGTGGAACGATAATCGCGCGAAAAGCTAGAATTTGATAGAAAAAGTAGTAATGTAAAGGAATAAGATCTGGCCTCTACAAAACTTTAGCTACTCTATGAAACGCTGAATTTCAAAGCTCACAGATGTTTTCGCTTGGCCTTTGGTTCGCTGCCAATACATATTCCCTTGATTATTTTTGTCATGACTTTATTGTTATCGTTATAATTGCTAAATTGAGAATTGCCTATTTTTAGAATAATATGTAACACCGAAATCGAGAATCGATATTCATCAATATGTGTTTATGTATACTTATTAAATGCTTTATTATGTACTTATATTAAAAGTAACTAAAACTTATGAAAATTAAATTTGGAAACAATCCCAATGTCAACATATTTATTGACTAAATAATAAACATCTGGAAGTTGTTACAGTGACGTTATTTATATTAAGGTGAATGATTTTTAAATTATTTCACAAACCTACGTATTTATGATTGTGAGTCATGGTATCCAAGAAGTCGCAGCTATTTTATTCTAGATGTTTCAAAGAGACTTCGTTTCACTCGTTCAGGTTTGTAAAAGAAAAATTAGAATGTTTTTCTTAGTTTTCTCGCAGTCGAACAGGATGAGAAGTATTATATGTTCTCATCCTGGTACTTAGTTACATCCCCACCAATTTTCAGCCTAATCGGTTCACTCGTTCCTGAGTTATAAATAGTGTGAATAACACCACTTCTTTTTATATAAATATATAAATAAATGTATAGATGGGTTAGAAAAATAATCTCTACGAAGATCATTATGCAAAATATAATATTATACCTGTACATTTACTTCTGTATTCTGAAAATTACCTATAATATGCTTTATTATAAGCTAGATGCTATATTATTATACGTATAGTACCTACTACTACTATTTAATTTATGCACTTCGGCTACATTCGCAAAGCTTCGGAAATCCGAATGCATTTTAAAATATTTAATCAATTATTTTACATAATTAATCATTTCGCTTAAATTTATAGTAGGTCAGTCAATTTATGTTTATGTGTATTAAATGAACGTATAAAGTGCAAAAAAAGTAAAAATAAAGCCAAAGCCTATAATTTAAATACTAGTACTGTACTATAGTATTGTTTTAATCATTGAAGAGAATGAGTAACAAAATTAAGATATAAAAGTTCAAAGATGTTGATTATGACATGAAATATCGATGTTTAGGTGAATAATTATGCTTTTAATAATTACATTTCAATTTCTATTTTGTTTAAATATTCAAAATTCGTTTCTTCTCCTGACTGGCTAGGCTTGGAAACGGTGGTAGCTTATGGTAGTTAGGGTTAAACCTTTTTAGATTTTAACATTTTGTTCAAATATTAAAACATAATATGTTATAAATCTTAATAATAAATTTAAATAATTTTAAAGATTTTATAAGAAGACATACACACCAGAATATGGTAGAATATGTTGGTATTAACAAATATATTTTGTAACAGTTTTTAATACACATTTTCGGCAAATAAATAAATTTCATTTTTCAAATAGTTAAACTAGTTATAAATATAAATAATTGGCTTAATTGGCTTACAGTGTATGTAATTAAATATACATTTTCATTAATATTAAAATATTTGCACACCAAGATATGCTAGAATACGTTGATATACTGAAATATTTTTGTAACATCTCATTTACACACATATTTCGCAAACAAATAATTTTCTTTCTTTCTTCTTTCTTTACATATTTTTTACTTAAATCTAGTTTACCGTTTAGTCATTTATTATAAACTACGACTGAATAATATCATGGCTATTTTTGTATGTTATGTTGCCAAAATCAACTTCTGGCCCAATGAGGTGAACTATTATTAGCAAAAATAACTTCATTCCAGTTCTGGCATCACCTGATACTTTGCTCACTCCTAACGCCCAAAATTATTAATCTATTTAAGATAAAAGATAGGGGTAGGTATTTTAGATCAGTTATTGGGCACACATTGTTATTTTTCAATAATAATTATAAATATCTTAGCAACAAAACTTTAAGGGGCCTATCTCTAATTGAAGATACATTATTAATGTTGGCCGCAAAACTATTGACTTCTTTAGGTTCCTTTCGACTTTTGAATTTCTTCAATATACGTTCAAATCATACTTAGTAGAAAATATAGCGTGAATTTGTATAGAATATCGCGTAGATTTAAGGCGGTGATGACAAAGTTAGTGCCAAACGGGAAATATAATTTAAAAAGTTTCTTCACGCCCATATCTCTAATGGGGTAGGCAGAGCTTTTTGCCTATGACTAGCAGAAGACACAAAGTCCCACAATTTGACAAGTGGTGGCCTATCGCCAACTGGGTACATATCCAACCCTGGGCAAATTTATTTTTAAAAACTAAATTAAAATTGTAGATTTCCTATTTTTCTTTATTGTCCGACTCGGGGATCGAACCCAGGACCTCAAGAAGTCAAATCCGACGCCAGACTGACAGAGGCGATTTATATTATTTTATACTATTTTGTTATGAATTAAAGTTTAATATATCGTTATTCGATATTATATAATAATGTTCATATTACATCGATATTATTTAATAATCGATAGTAACTTTGTGACAATAACGTTAAAGGTGATTAACAGATAATGAAGCAGTTTTATTACTTTTAAAATAACATGTATCTACGCCACGTTACAATTTGTTTACATGAGGCCAATCTGTGCGACCACAACGCTTTTACCAGAATTTACGTCGCATTAAACTATTTTTGGAAACCACAGGAAATATACCAAATTAAAAGGTCTCGGACTGAACTTGAAAGTGTAATAATATTACATTATATTATGTTATAACGATATACAATAATTTAACATGACCTGATACGTCATAAGCAAATTTTCTTACACTACACAATTAATTAGCATATATTAGATCCTATAGATATTATTTAGAAATAAAACCCATTACTTATGATATATAAAAAATAGCACTTTATCTCGAACAATGTACAGAGGGCCCACATTCTTTAGTATCCGACCGTTTTTATTTTCCTTTTCCTAACTTCCTTATTTTCCTATATTATTTTATCATTGTAATTAATAGAATATTGACGTAAATATTGGTAGCAATTAGTTCATTTGTAAGGAAGCAATTTTAAACAGGTATTGGTGGTAATTTCGTTGCGCACTCACTCAACTAATTTTAGGCTATAAAAGAGACAAAACATTTTAGTGCTGTCAGATTAGTTTGTACGTGACGTCTATAGAAGTTTAATGCATCACGCAGAAAACGTTGATTAAGACTAATCTGACATGTCTCAAATGTTGCATCTCTTTTGTTTTGGTTTTATTTGAAAAAGATAGCATGAACCTAAAATAAGTTTAGTTTTCGAACAGCAAAATCACTAAGATTGTCATTAAAGAAATGGTTCTCTTCATTGAAGTAGAAAGCAGTATAGACATTATGCTACGGGTGCACCGTTTATTTGTTGCAGGGATTTTAGGCATCGTCTATTTTCATAGAATAAAAATAGAAACGCTTATTGTTTAGATATAATTATTTTAGAAAAAAAGGTTTTCAGATTACACCTACCATACGATTTGATCTAT
Source organism: Calephelis nemesis (assembly GCA_002245505.1). Classification (NCBI taxonomy): domain Eukaryota; kingdom Metazoa; phylum Arthropoda; class Insecta; order Lepidoptera; family Riodinidae; genus Calephelis; species Calephelis nemesis. Next base: position 87,223 of record NJDD01004701.1, on the reverse strand, counting down.
AGGTATACTCTCGCTATAAGATTGTTTATTACCCTTTCACACGAAAACCACAAAACCACAAAAAAAAAACTCATGAACCTTTTCAAACATATTCTTAGGGATATAAAAAGTAACATAGAATACGTTTTTTAATGATTTAAACCCTAGTGAAGCTGCAGGTAAAAGTTAACATTGAATTTAAAGTATTTTTCGGTATCCCAACTAATATTATAAATGCAAAAACTAATATTATAAAAACAAATTAGTATAAGGTAAACAAACTTGATTTTATTAAATAGGAAAATTTAATGTTTAAACGGATCTAGATTTTAGAGGATGGAAAATCAATTAAATCTGATAAACTACTGAAGACGATTCATACAAACAAATACAAATTAACGTCTATTGACGCAAATGATGAAATGTTGCGGATCTAAAATGTTTATCATAAACACCATGTTTAAACTTTGTTATTAGCATTTAGTAAATTGCGTAGTTTAGGGATAAAATTTAAAAAGATGCTGTTTACCTCGTTGCTCTTTTTAAAGATTAGAAAATGATTTTTAAATTTTGTAACTGGAACGTTGGCGTAAAACTACGAAAAATTAAAATGTACCTAGAACCCAGGTATCCACGCCTGAACGTAAAGAACAACCAGTAATTTCCAGGAAAGATTACTATGCGGTATTGGCATACAGTACAGACTGCATACCTATTTGTATATTCAAAGCGTAAATTTAATCTAAAAACGAAAACATATGAAATCCAAAAATATTTCAATCTTTTGAGAAAACCGTTATTTCCGTAAATTTTGTAACAAACAAGGAAATGTTTTTTTCAAGCGCCAAATGTCATGATTTCTACCTATCGTCTTAGCTTCCTTCACATTAATTACTCTTTTCATATAAATTTGTCAGTTCCGGAGACTCTTTAGACAATACCAGAGCGTCATGGTCTTGAAATGTCAACCTAGGATTCGACGCGTACCTACAACCATCTACATTTGCGTTACATATTTTTACGTGATGAGACAGCGAACTACCACACGCCTCTCCTGATGTTAAGAGACACAGTGACCTATGTAAGTCACTGACGGACATTTACGGAGTCTATACTCCGTAAATGTTATAAGTGCGTCGCTATCCTATATTGGGCCTATTCAACCTTCCAGGTTGGAACATAACACTACTTTAATGGCGCCAGGAATAAATATGGCGATGGCCGCCATATTGCTGCCCAGCACTCTACCACCAGTGGTTTTATGATAAAGACTCATTAAACCTATGGTCTTTCGAACTACTATGTAGAGAGCGATGATATATTTATAGTTAAGACAAAAGGTTACTAAGTTATTAAATTTTTCAAAAATCGAAACGGAATTTTAACCATACTTTCCACATACGTTAGGAACTCGATTTCGATTCGAAAAATTAAAACGAAATAATGTTTATAGCAAATCCACGCCAATTCTGTTCAAAAAGTTACTGAAGTACTCTACTACTACTACTGTACTAAGTATGAGGCAGGCCTTTATATTTGTGTGAATTTGCTGCGTTCGAAATTCTGTTTCGATTTTTCCGTACGGAATTATCCGGACATAGTGGCAAGACTTACTGTGAGTGTATTATGTAAATAACCATTGAATATGATCCGGGCGCGAGAACGTTTCCAGCTAATTTTACACTCCTCCCGACGAATAAACCATGACTCATCCGAATGTATCGTAACGCTAGCTTTTATTTTATAGTTCTTATTATAATTGATGCATACATTTTGGATTTATTCGCATTCATTTGTCTAATCAACAACATAATAATGAAATCGAAAAACAAAATAGAAAGTTTTCACTTAAATAATATTGTAATTGTTCTCAAACCCAAGACAAGGTTACGGAACGTATTTTATCACAAATTTAAAAAAAGTATCTTCACGTCCATATCCGCGAAGTGGTAGGCAGAGGCACAACCAGGGCACCCACGACTAGCCGAAGACACTAAGTCCCACAATGTGATAGGTGGCAAACCTATCGCCAATCGGGCACATTTCCAATTTTAGAATTTCAATTTTAGATTCTTTTTGACCTGGGATTCAAACCCGGGACCTCATGCAGTCAAGTCCAACACCTGAACCGCTAGACTACAGATTTAGTCACAAATTTAGTATATTAGAAAATGTATTAGCAACGGGGCTGCAAAAAAATCTTGAACAGCTTAGTTACAGGAAAGTTCACGACAAAGTTAGGTTATTTTTTGCCAGAAATCGCGGTCGTAAATACCAATACAATTCATATAGTTTATATTATATACCGTGTCAAATGTTAGTTACCATACTTCTCCGAAACGACTTGACCTTGAATTCTTATGAAATTTTGTGTTCATATTGGGTAGGTCTGAGAATCGGCCAACATTTTTTTTTCATACCCCTAAGTGCTAAGGGTGACTCACCACAATGTTTTTTT
>NJDD01004701.1:34822-57882 GCA_002245505.1 Calephelis nemesis | reverse complement strand
TTCTGCTCGGCCCACAAAGCCCGGTGAAGTTGTAAAAACCGCGAGGTTGGCAACACATTAGTCATTCAAAAAAAAGAGCGGGCCGTACCCAAAATTGCTGCCTTCTGAATCCGCCTCTTGATCAGGGTTGTAGAGCGAGTCTTTTAAGATATTGGTCAAGACTCTTCGCTATAAGACCGTTTACTGAAACGACTATCGGGACAATTGGGACCCACATGTCGGTCACCTCGTGAGCCAAGTCATTTTGATAATTTTTCCTTCTCAGCTTTCACGAGGTTAACGTCACATGGAACAGTGATATCAACAAGAAAAGGCCGGCGCTCCAACCGATCTACCAGCACGATGTCAGGCTTATTGGCGACAATAGTCCAGAATAGACGACTCCCCATAATACGGGAGCGATGTTCTTCGATGTGGCCAAGGCGTTCGATAAGGTCTGGCAGAACGGCCTAATCTATAAGCTCTACGAAATGGGCGTGCCAGACACACTAATTCTCATCGTACGAGACTAAATGTCGAATCGTAAATTCAGATTTCGTGTAGAAGGGACTCTCTCTAGCAGTAGGCCCTAGAGGCGGGAGTGCCGCAGGGCTCGGTGCTCTCACCTATATTATGCACCCTGTACACGAACGACGTACTCCGACCGCAGCGCGTCCACGTAGCCCTCTTCGCGGACGACACGTCTCTATAATATGCATCCCACCGTCGCGGTAATCAAATAGGCTACCTTCTCTGAAACGCGGCCACTCTCCTGGGCGACTGGTTCAGGAAGTGGCGTATAGAAGTGAACCCCGATAAAAGTGCAGCGATGTACTTTAATCAATCCGTCAAACCCAGCGAACAGATGAGACCCAGTCGTAACCCGGGTACCATCAAAATCCCCTAGGAAAACCTCAAACAAACAAACAAATCTCGCGGTTAGCAACAAATTAGCCATTCAAAAAAATAAAGTCCGCGGATGGCATGTGCACAAATATCAATCGCGGCTGTTAGCTGAGGCTGATAATATTTTTCCAGATTAATTATGCTTTGCAAAAAACACCATTGTCACTGAAATTTCCACGGTGATTTTCGCTTTGCCGGCTGGTACCTATATCTTCTCAGGAGGAGCTTGCACGACGTGCAACGCGCGATATATAAAGCTTTTTTGAAGTAAAACTTCTCAAGTTCAGGCACGCTCGATGTCTGAAGAAGTCATCATATTGGTCTGTGAAATCGTTTTTCACTAATTGTAGTAACTTCAAAAATCGGTTTAGAAATGACGCAGAAATCAATAAGGTATATTAATTTGCATAAAAGTACAGGATTCAAACATAACATAACACATAACTTTCCTTTTCATGACGACTTATAACTAATTTTGAGTAATTACATTGGTCAATATTTTTATGATCCTAATAATAATATTGACTTGCTTTTCGATATGGACTTGTCGGTTTTGAAGTGCCTTACTATAAGTATACACCGAAGCCAGTTCTTGAAAATAGCCATGTTTAGCCTCTTAGTTATGTATAGCCTCTTCTGGGACCGGTCTGTCATCACGGACAGGCCGTCTAGTATTTGCTCCGTGAGGCGGTGCACTTGATTTGTAGATGAATGGGCTGCCCGGAAACCAAATTGCTCATCAATTAACAAATGTTTCTCGGCGACGACCGTCTTAAGGCGGGTGAGGATAAGACGCTCGTATATTTTGCCAAGTGAACTAATAAGACTGATCGGGTGGTAACTACTCGCGACGTTACGGGGTTTACCCGGTTTATGTATTCCTATGACGGTGGCTTCTTTCCACTCATCAGGAAAGACACTGCCTGCTAGTAATACAGTGAAGATGTTTACTAGTATGTATGTAAATGCGAGAGGAAAGTATTTAATTATCCTATTTGAAATACCGTCAGGTACCGAGGCCTTTCTGTTGTGGAGATATTTAATTAGATCTTTCACTTCGTTGTGATCGGTGGGACCATTCGCGGACATTTTCGACTGGCACAAACATCCAGAGCGTCAGATATTTTTCGGACCTCCGGACGCTAAAGGTGACGTCTGCGACCAAAGAATATAAATACTCTTTGACAAGATCTGCGACTTACCTTACCTTACGACCTTAGTATACTGTCATTGTCTAGATACCTTGTAAGGTGCGGTTGTCAACCACGTCCAATGGTTTGTTTCTAGCTCAATAAAAAAGTGTTGGAATTCATAATAAACCAGTGATATCAACACTACAATATAAATCAAAATAATTTCTGAAATTGCTTGTTTGTTAATATATTGTCAATAATTTATTCTATTTATTTGACCCAGCGTGGCTAAAATTCCTATTTCTATGAATATTTTTCAGGTTGCAATTCGCGTCATTCAAAAATGGTATAATAGTAGGTACTAGGTAGCATACTGATGATGATATTATTGATAAATGTAATAGCCCGTTTCAATACTTGCGATATGGCTATATTAGGATCTTGATAATATTGATCAATGTAATACGCCCCATAGACTGTAACACAGTGAAGAACCAGTGATGAACTCTGTTTTTATTATAAATTATTTTTCTATTATATCTAAATTATTATTATTATTATTTATAAATTGTGTTCCTAAATCCTAGCATAGATTAGTTCCTAATCTGTGTCAAAGGTCTGTGTTGTAAACTCTTTAGTCTTTGTTCAACTGCTAATTAATTTTTGACATTTATAAAATTACTATTACTACCTATCTTGTTTACTATACAAAATAAATAGGTATCTTATCAACAATTCAAGTCACGAGTTGTATTTTCTACTAAACTTATCACAAAATAAACGATATTACGAGATATTGTTTTTAAGCTAGTCTTTAAACGCCGCCAAAATTAATTTCTACAAATATAACGGAAATATTTCCGCAATGGCTAAGGTGAGTTTTGTTTAAATAGATAAAGATAAAAAGGTACCTACGATAGATCCAAAAATTCAACGATAGGCGAGCACTACAAGATGGACCTGCTTATGACTCTGCGAGAAACATGTACCTTTCTCATTTTTTTTGTAACCACAAAAAATAAAATCCTTCGAAGATAGATGTTCACTTGCTTTAGTTAATTAATATTTATGATCTCAGTAACCGGTTTTTCGAGACAGCAAAATTCAATAATTTAGAACTTTGCATATTTCTGTTTTAGTACCGGTTGTGTTCAGTTTAAAAGCGCCGATTTGTAAAATATGTCTGTTTTGATTCCGAAAAGGTAAATTGATTTTATCTATGTGCTAAGTACTAGTAATAATAATATCACAATGAAATTCTACCTTCAGCAAATATATCCTATCCTACAGCAAATAATTGAAACGCAGATATTTTCAATCTTTATTTTATTTTTAATTTTAAAATTTTTTTAGTTTACTATTTTATTTAGTTTAACTTTTAACCTTAATTAATATAGTGACTGTGTCCATAATTTAGAAGCTTGTGTTTAAGAAGACTAGAGATCGTTTTAATCTAAGCATATATTATTCAGAATACTGGGTAAACATCATCATATTGGACTGCTTATCGGTTGGGGAGTTAGCATACACGCCTAGCTCCACTGGCTAACTACAAGGCGTAGGTTCGATTCCTAATGGGGTCAGGTATTTGGTGTGAATACCATCAATGTCTGTTTTTCTGGGTCTTGGTGTTTATTAAATTTTATTTAATTTCTATGTATTAATATTGTTGACTAACATACAACAGTGCTTGTAATTTGCTTTGGACTAAATCAGTTGGTGTGATTTGTGTAAAGATATCTATTTATTTATTTATTGGTTATTATAATTTTACATATATGAATGTGAATATAAACATATATATATATATATACTGACTGTTATATTATCACTTCAATCAAATTTATTTCATTTATAAATACTTCTCATTGTTTTTTTTAAATCTCTATTTATATACATATAAGAACCAGCAGGAAAAGACTATTTGCAACTTAATAATATGAATGTGTTGTTTTTCAGCCAGTATTGTATTCATACTGGCGAAGCTCTTGCTCTTGGAGAGTGCGTATTGCACTCAACTTAAAGGAGATACCATATGACATAAAAGCAGTGAGTCTTATAAAAGGTGGAGGTGAACAACATTGCAATGAATATAGAGAGGTTAATCCCATGGAACAAGTCCCGTCGCTTGTTATTGGTATGTTTTTTATAGCCCAGGCTATAATTATTAATATATAATACAATATTAATAACTATTAATAGATGTTATTAAAAAAATAAACTAAATTTTGGATTTAGGCATCTCCATATAACACATTTAATATATTTCCACAGATGGACATACTCTTGTTGAATCACTGAGTATTATGAACTATTTAGAAGAAACAAGGCCTCAGCGGCCATTAATGCCTCAAGATTGTTTTAAAAGGGCTAAAGTTCGTGAAATTTGTGAGGTAATTTTTTTAAATTGTCTATAAGCAGTTTTTGGAAAGTATCACTGGATAAGTTACACAAATAGAATCTAACACTTTGGTAATCATGTTATATGCTTATGTTATGGGTATTAGTAGATGATCCTTATACATATATAAATGCTTGAATAGATACCAGAATAAATTAAATTTAAATGAAGTATTAGAACACATAGCAGATACTAATGTTAGAGATTCAAAACCTCTTTCACAGATAAGTTTGAGGTTTCTATACCCTCCAACCTGAAGACAATGGTAAGAAATGTTTTTTTTGTAGTAAACAATGAAATTTGTACCCATTCAAGCAAGTTTTCGAACTACCACCAAATCATAGCAAAAAGGTATTAGTGACAAATATGACTTTATATAAAGGCGTAAACTTCTTACAAAGTGACTGGTTGAAATACCAACGCAAGACCCTGGAACTAACACATACAATAAGTCAAAGGTAAATTAATAATATAGCAGTGTATTTCCAGGTGATATCATCAGGCATACAGCCTCTGCAGAATTTAATTGTGTTGATATATGTTGGAGAGGAAAAGAAGAAAGAGTGGGCTCAACATTGGATCACTCGGGGTTTTCGTGCAGTTGAGAAATTACTCTCTGCTAGTGCCGGGAAGTATTGTGTAGGAGATGACATCACATTAGCCGACTGTTGTTTGGTACCACAAGTTTTTAATGCTAGAAGGTAAATTGGCTTTTTTAATTTTCTTTAAACATCTGAGGATCTCTCTTTTTCTGGATTAATCAAAGGGAGAAAAAACCCCTCAATTAATTTCAATCAAAAAAAGGGATTAATCAAAGGGGTTTTCCTCCCTTTGATTAATCCAGATATTAAGTAGTTTATGTCATCTTTACTTCAAATATCTAGCTGCAATCATTTAAGTCTTTAAAGGCATGATTCAATATCAAATATTCAACCAGACATTGCTTTTAGACCAAAGTTTTAGACAGTATGCTCGGTGCTGCCTACACTTCAATATTAAGTAAGCGTCTTGTGTACTTGAATTTAATGGCTACCCTATCGTCCAAATTGGATCATGACGTGTAGCAAGCATTGATAGTATAGCACCAGGAATAGTTAAGGTGGATGATCAATTATGATTTGTTGTAACAAAAGTTTACCACCTTGTCATTGTCACAATTCCCAACCTAGAGTTTAGGAAGGTAAATGGTTAGCTTATATTCTTCAAAAAGTACGGAGCAAATATTAATTCAATGGACATGGAGAGGAAGAATAATAAAGTTGTGTGATTTTAGATTCCACGTGGACCTCCGGCCCTACCCGATAATCCTCCGCATCGACCGCGAACTAGAGAACCACCCGGCGTTCCGCGCCGCGCACCCCTCCGCACAGCCCGACTGCCCCCCCGAGGCCGCCAAATGAACCCCTCCACTCGCTCCACACACGCCACACGACACGCCTACACCGCACTATGAACTATGGAGTGTTATACAAGGACCATCTTAGGTGCAAGCCTTAAAACGTGTCGACCTGGTCTTTTCTGTATGTGTGGGATGCGACGCTTTTATACGTTTATATGTATAAGAACATTCAGTTTCTAATTCGATTTTGATCAAAAAAATATTATTTTGACTTTGGTTCACATAAAAAGATGGGATAGAAAGTTTTTCTCCCGGTGTTTTATCTTATTCACTTGGGAGAAATAAACGAATATACGTCAAATATTGTATGTTACATTATAGAAGGTGTTACTGCGTCCGTGTCTTATGTAATTTTTGTGCGGCTTACATCGTACAGCTATATCTCACTGGTTTGACAATGGTGACGTAGCCAGGTCGCTATTTTTGAATTACTACAAAATCAATTTTATAGGAGTAATAATAATATAATCCATATTCACTTACACTGTGTTTTTCAATAAGTATCATGTGATAAACTCGAGTAGTTTGACTCCGCTTTATAAGTATTGTTTTATCAGCATTGACGTCAAATTGTCTTTTGACATAGGTATTTTTTAAGTAGCTCTATCCTATCAGCACAGCTATTTGTAAAAGCAATCAGAGATCCAAATGCAATTGATTGCTATGAGTAAAATAATATCGAATTACGAAAGCAAGCATATTTTTCGTGTAGCATAATTAGAACAGCAAATATACATATATCGACCATTTTTAACATCGCGCTTTGATATAGAAATATACATAACTACGGTACAGGGAAGTTGCTTACTGCTGACAGACGTTTACTAAAGACAACCTACAAGAAAGGGGAATGCATTTCACCGGGCAACAGGCAGATAGATATAAATGTGTACAGGATAGGGACACTCGCAACCCTCTATTGCTGAATCGACACGCCGCTTTTCTGAAAGAGTGATATACTTCTTGTTAAAGTAGGAGACGCTATTATAATCCTAGATGAAAACATTCCTTGCAAGATTTAATGTATTTCTACTTTCTTGTATATTAAAGTTTTATTTGTCGCCATATCTATCATTATATTATTATAAATAAAAAAGACGGCAAATGCGCCTAAATACTTTTTGTTTTGAAGTCCACTAAATCTATGAACAAAAATGATAAATATATGCTTTGTCTAAATTTGTAAATTTTGCTACACAATAAAGTGTATTCAATCATTCAAAGAATACTACATGGAATGGAAAGAATATTTTAATATAAGCGATTATTTACACAGAAAACAAAATGTCACTTGTTGACCTTGTAAAAAGTAATTCCACCTGTTTTCAACAGTTGTATGTCACTGATAAAACACAGTTTCCACAAGATAGTGATATTAATTATTATCTCTTATGCCCTTCTATTTTTCGGCTTAGAAAATTGTTTTTGCTGATCAGATGATGATAGTTTAGTTAGGTTCAGAGTTAAACCCTCATACACTAACAAGGTAGGCTACGTAAAATTTTACAAAAATGCCAAAAAAGTTCATACATACATTTCCCATGTGTGGAAATTGAACAGTATAATGTTAAGTAATTAATAATAAATAATCATATCCTTTTCTTCGAAACTATAAAATATCGTCATCAAAATGAATACATGTATAAATTTTTTAGCTTTTTAAAAATTGCTTACTTTTAAGTCTTTTTTTGTAAAAATTCAAGTTTAAATATAGGACTGAAAGATTATCGAATTTATAATATTAGTTAGTAGCACTTTAACTTACCAATAAACAAACTATTCCCGAAATTTGATATACTGTCAGTAACAATGAAATAATGTTATAAATGTATGCTTAAAATAAGATCAATCTTTAATCTTCAATCAATCTAAAATCAATCAATATCTACTTCATGTGATCCTCATTTAAAAATGTAGTGAGCCATAAAAAAAATGTTTTGTGGAATGTAGTTTAAAATTAAGGCTGTTTTTAAATTATTTTCATTTTTTACAATAACACCAATACGATTGGGGGAAAAAAACGAAAATATGCTATAAGTCAACTATTATTAAAACATTACATGACATTTGTCATTTTGTGTTGAGAAACGATTTCTGTTTTCGCTCACCCAATGTACTGAAATACTGATTTAGTAGATAACTTTTGTTAGCTAAAAATTGTAACTTAAATGAAAATGTAGGTACTTATATGATGTTGTCCTAAATAAGCAAAAAGTAAATACCTTACAGATGCCAATATATATGACAAGTTAATGAATGCTTGCACAAAAAAAGAATGTTAAATGTCAGTGGAGTGGTATGTTCAAATATTTATAGAAGTAAAATTGTTTCACAATTATTATAAGTTTCTCCCTGTGTCATCCTATGCCCAAGTTTGCCAGTGGCTTTACGCGCCTAAATTTTGCACTGTTTAGTCATAAGCTGCCTAAATTCATCAGCCAAATTTCAAAATTTTTATCAAAATAATTAAAATAAAAGCAAATAATTTCTATTTTATTTAAATGTTGACTCTTTTTGGAGGTTTTTGTTTATTTCTAAGTATACAATGTTATTGAAAAGTTTATGTATTTCATTTAAATGCCATAAAAATCTTTTTAAGAATACCTATTATGATATATGTGTTAATCATAACTTACGAGTTTTTGTATATTTTGTTATTATTACAAAGAATCAATATATTATGTAATTCAATTAATATGGTTTATAAGATTTGTTTTTAATTGTGATTTAAAAATGTCTTGATTTTACATTTAGGTGTATTTTATTTTAATTTACAAAAGACCTTTATAGATACCTATGTAAGTATACATAATATTAGATTAAGCCTGCCTATTGTGTATGTAGTTAAAAATATTTAGGAAAATTTTCGACCATGTTAGTGGGTGGATATGACCTAACAGTAATATTAAATAAATTAATTATAATTATTCATAACGATGTAGTCAAAAATGTTCAAAAGAACTTTTTTATTACAGCATATTCGACCAATAACCTTGCAGTCTGATAAAAAATGCCTAGGCTTTACGCGCACCACAACTTGTGCGATATTACTGTTGCAAATTGTAAACAGCCCAGTTAAACCCAGTATGTGCATGCCGCATAAGAATAAAATCGATGTGAATTCCATTTTCGAAGTGCAAGCGAAAACATTAAACACCATTTTAAGATAAACAGTGCAAGACATTCATAAAAAATTTGGGATAAAAATAGCCGACGATCGTCCTGTTTTAAATAAAACAAGCTTTGCAGCAATGAAAAAATGAGTGGTAATGAATCTTTTTTTCCCGCTTCTGAGATAGTGTGACAAGAACAACAATTTGCTCGACATCCATCATGAAAATGATACGAATTTTTAGTCGCAGTGCGTGTAGTAAATTTTCTATATTTTTAAAATCGTGATACAAAAACAAAAGTCGTGGTGCGCGATAGGTCTTAATATATTAAAAAAATAACAGGCAAACTATCCACTCATTTGGTTGGTCGAATTCTAAAACTGAGTTGGATGAATTCTAAAAAATAACATTTGAACAATATCCTCGCGTAAATGTTTTTATTTTGTCAGTGCCATTCCAATATTATAAGTGTGAAATCTTAATATATCAAAAACTTGACTAGACAATGGACCATAGTTCTATGTAATTGGAGTAGTGATTGCCTTTTTCTGTCTACATAATAATAATTGTATAAAGTGTCTCGAAAATGTTTTTAAAATAAAATATTTCATAAGCATTTGTGACTTTATTTTTACATAGATATAATAAAGACTTTATTTAAAAAACAATGAGCTGCCAAATGAACTTAAGAAAAATACTGATAAAACGTGGTCACATTGACATCTGTAACATTAGGCGTGGAAAGAAATTAAAAAATCATAAGTAGAGCACAAAGAGTTTGAAGACTAACGGCCAATATTAATAATCTATCTAAGATAAAAGATAGGGCTACTTTAGATTAGTGTTATTCATCAATAAATAACAAAAACATCTTGGCAATCAAACTCTATTAGGCCTAACTGTATTTGTAGATATGCTGTTAGTATTGGCCGTAAGACTTACAAGTTTAGCGGGCGTACAAAGTTGGGATCACCATTCGTATACATAAGAATATAAGTAAGTACTTACTAACTTATGGTTATGTTTATCGGAAAAATAAATATTCCTGGACAAATCACATAAATTGATCTACTCGTAATAATATACACCAGTTTATATTTTATGAAACACCCAGACCCAGAAATGCAAACATCTAAATGTTCATTACACAAATCCTGCCTCTATCGGGAACCGAACCCAAGACTCGCGTTTGGTCGTTAGTGTTTGGTGTTTATCTACGCCAACAGCTTGGTTAACGAGGCGGTCATAAAATATAAGATACTAGTTTCCGCCCGCGAAATAAGAATTAATTACTACGAAAGACGTGGCAGCATGGCCTAAAAGTAGCCTTAGTCGGCCCCAGAAAGGGGAAAATTAACAAATAAAAAAAAATGTGTGCGTGTAAAAATGTGTGTGGGTACACTCGTAATAAGTTAAGAAGTAAAACTTCTTATGACGTTATTTCTCAAAAAATAATTTACTTGATAACTTTACAGAAATTGGTTTAATAAAGTTTATTGCCAATCCCTACTCCGCTGGAGAAAGTATACTTCGAATCACACGTGGTAGGGATAAGAACAAAGATGGAACGTAACGAAAAAATGTTACACTACATTTTTTTCTAACTCCGATTAAGAAGTTTCACTTCAAAAAGTTTTTTTGGCGCCATCGTGAATGAAGATGGTCATAATTTTTTCACAATTGAATTTAGAATTTAGTGAAAATTATGAGTAAAATTATTTAATTTAGGTGGGAATTAGTTTAATTTTGTTCAGTGAAAGTGCACAAATGAAATAATCATGAAGAAATTAGTGTACCGTGAATTTCTTAGCTGCCGCCGAATCTCCCAATGAGCTTGTATAAAGTGACCACCACTTTATTCAAGGCCCTGGGGTGACTTTGTAAATAGTGACGAGTGACTATATAAGAATTAATTGATACCGAAGACGTGTGACTAATTACTGTAAAAGAATTAATTAAAACGAAAGACGTGGCAGCATGACCGAAAGGTCTTAGCCGGCCCCAGAAACGGTCAAATTAAAATAAAAAAAACAGAGTTTTTGGCGCCATCGTGAATGAAGATGGTCGTATTTTTTCATAATTATTGAATTTCGTGTTTATATTGAGTGAAATTAGTTAATTTAGGTGAGAATTAATTTATTCAGTGAACGTGCACAAATGAAATAATCATGAAGAAATTAGTGTATCGTGAATTTCCTCGCTGTCGCCAAATCTCCTAAAGTGTGCTTGTGTAAAGTTACCACTGCTTTACTCAAGAGCCTAACGTGACTTTGTAAATAGTGACTAATGACTGTGTAAGAATAATTAACGGAAGACATGTGACTAATTACGAAATAATTAATACGGAAGACGTGGCAACATGGCCTAAAGGTCTCAGCCGGCCCCAGAAAGGGGCAAAATAACTTAAAAAAAACAGGATTGGTTTTTGGGTTTTTTTTTACTAATTGGGTAGAAACTGATCCAATAGCATCGTTTTGTAAAAGTAATACCCAAAAATTGATGATTTCTGGTAATGTGCACGAAAATTAAGGTACTTGATTCTACACAATTTAAATAGATTTTGCTATTCTTTTTGTAAGGCTTATGGCATATTTTTAAGTTGGTGTAATATTAATTTGATCAAGACAAAAACTTTTATTACTTATTAAAGCGCATTTTATTTTGACAAAAAATATAATAATGATGAAAGTCGACTTTTTCGAGTTTGATTGCGTTAAAATTATTAAACAAAGTGAATCAAAGCATAACTATGTTTATCCCACTACATTGTTCGAATTTCGTGTCTAATTTTTTCTTGTGAATGCACCGAGATTACGGAATAAGCTTTCTATTACGAAAAAACAAATGAGTAATTAGTTGCGATTCAGAAACAAAATTTACGAATATCTTCTTGAAAATAGCATTTAGTGCTATAAGTGTTCTTTTCGAGTGTCCGAATTATCAGACCTTAATAATGTATATTAAGATATGAAAAAGTTTGTTTTTATAAACATGTACGTGATATAATCTGTAGGTTACACATGTAAAAGATTATATCCAAATTTTTTTATGTACTTGTTTTATTCTTTGTGTTTTTTAAAGTGGTGAATATATTCTTGATCTTTGTTAGCCTAAAGGATGTCTGGGAGAGAATGTACACATAATTAAGTTGTTCTCTTAATATTTTACTTTCATAAAGTTTATATAAATAAAAAGTTTGTGAAAATTTTGCATTACCATTAATTTTAGTATCTCCATTTTTTTAGTACTGTAATGTTTAAATAGGCTATTTGTATTCAGATAGGAATACCTTTCAAGGAACAAGGTTTTACTCTTTATTTATTAATCTAACTAGTTAGACGTTAATGTCTTACTTAAATGCCCGAACATAATTGTACCTATCCGTTGTTGTTACAATCTTTGTGCCAGTAGATAATGGTGTTGTTGCATGCACCACTTATGTAAAATACGAAGAGTTAGTGGACAGTTGCATCACCAACATTACTTTTCTACCAAGTAATACTCGTTGGTGGGGCACTGGTCCAATATGCAAGAGTAGCTGTTGTCTGCAGCGATGCCAGCGTATTTAATGTGCCCACAGGAATATTTTATCGGAATAAAAACTATCCTATGTGTTAATCCAAGGTTCCCTCTATCAGTATACCAAATTTCATAAAAATCGGTTTAAAATAAAAAGCAGTTTTTGCTTTAAGGAGTAACAAACAAACGTACGAACTTTCACATTTATAATATTAGTAGTTATTAATATAATACCTTGAGTATCTGTATATGTCGTTAAAAGTAGTGGTTATCAAGTTACCTTAATCCAATTGATAACAAATGTACACAATTTCTTTAACAAATATTTTAACTCATGCAAGATTTTAAATTTGGAGTAATCATTCGAAGTGATATGTAGACTGTTACTAATATTATTATTTACAATGTTAACTTACAATTAGTAAATACTGAAGAAGTTATATGGCAACATATAAAATAAGCTGTCAAGTGTCAACTGTCAAACATATTGAACGTAGCCGCCCGATTATTTTATTGTGTAGCCCGGTCGTCGATTACAGATAGTCGATCCAACAACAGCGACATAAAATGAAAGTGTAATAAATATTGTAATTATTTCGATGTCGGTTACTTATTTATCGTTGTGAATTAAACAAAATGAATTCAGTGATAATTTTAGTGATAAAATAACGATGTAAATACTCAACACTTGGTGCAGTGTGTGAAAGTTTTGCTAGTTGTGTAGTGGTGCTGATATAAAATGACCGAGAAAAACAAATCTGAAAAGATGACTAATACATCTAAACCTGTTCCTATGAAACTTTTTGCAGCTTGGGAAGTGGACAGGACGCCTTCTAACTGCATCCCAAGGTAATTATCATACAAAAATGTGTTTATTGGCTGTAAATAGCCCTTGTTTAAGTCATGATTTCGTTGTGATTTTACGGCTTTCATTACGTGTGCGTATCTGGCTTTGTACTTATTTCTTAAATATCAATTATCACTACGATAATCTTAAGTTATGAAAACATTTGGTATCAATACCTTTTGTAAGAAATTACACGTGATAATATATGTTTAAGCAACTTAAACATGCCGAAAATTATTTAGTAGTTTTATTTTTTGTAATAAAATCTATCTCTTAGTTTGTAGTATTGTTTACAAATGAAGCTCTTACATTTTTACCTGTTTTTTGCTTAATTTATCATCATCCTGTTTTAGAATTTTATATGCTGTAACTAACATATTGTTGATATTGGTTGTCACTGAGTGATAAGAAATGATTATCCCTGGTTTATTTTAAGGCGACTCCATACGCATCTCTTATCATTAGTTTATTCAATTTCATAACTTTTTATTACATATCAAATAAACTATTATAAAATTATGTTTAAGTGATAAGCAAATATGAAACAACATTTATTTTAAATAAGCAAGTGTTAGCTGATTGTAAAAAGAAGAAATTTAGTTTATTTTAATAATTACTTTGTAAGCTGTTTAATAAGTTCAGATCACCAGGAACAAATTTTACAAAAACTATTTTAAGGATAGATATGTCTTTTATTATTTCAAAAGTCTTTATCAATTGCTATCCATTGTAATCTTTTAGTGATGAGTAGTTTTGATGTATCTACTATAAATCTTAGTTGAATGTGTAAAACTTAATTTTCTTATTTTTTCATTTATAAATTCCTTTGATTTTTATCTTTTGTTCAGTTACAATATACCTACTAAGACTGATCTCATCTTCACATTTTTTGCCTTCCTTTGTTTCTTTTCCCTTTCTTATTCAATTTTTTTTTTATTGGGAAGTGTAGGAGCAGTCTCCTACACTTCTTTGTGTTCATTTTTATTCACATTTTGTGTGACAGTTTTGCTCACATGATCACAATTTGCTAATACCACATCACTAATAGCAATTTGGTTTTTGCTATTTTCTGAATTAGGATTTAACTGAAAGTTCTTAAATTGTTAAAATTAATAAGAAGGAGTAAAAGTGACATTGACATGCAAGGATTCAGCAGAAACATCACTCCCTGTTTTTTGGTTGGGGTGTTAAGCCTATTTTATTATTTTTAAATGTTTAACTCAAATCAAATTGGTGTCTTTGTTTTTGATGGGAAACAAATAAACACATTTCCTATAAGATATTAACCGAATCAAAGCTTCCCCCTGCCTCAGGTATTGTAGACTTAGGTAGGGAAGCTAAGTAGCCCGAGTGAGTAAACTTATCCAATCATAATCTTAAAATAAAAATATTGAATAACCCTCAACAAAATCAATGTTTAATTTAACTAAGAATCATCTTGATAATGTCAGCTTGCAAACAAAAAAATCCACATGGAAATCAGTCCATCTGTTCAAAAATTATATTACCTGCCACAGAGACTCACACAGACAAGTTCAATTTAAAACATCCCTCTTCTTAAGTTTAAAATACAATTTTAGCCTTTGCCTTTGGCTGTGTGTGTACTTGTCAAAGCTTTCCTTTCTTTCTTTTTTCTTTAGTTAGATCTAACCTAATATATATTATCCAATGTCCTTGTTCATCACAACAAAAAATTTAAAGAAATGTTTCCTTGCTTGCAATATATAGGTACTATTACTTAGGTTGACGATAGGCTTGCCACCTATCACATTGTGGGACTTAGTGTCTTCAGCTAGTCGTGGGTGCCCTGGTTGTGCCTCTGCCTACCCTTTTCGGTATATGGGCGTAAAGATACTTACTATTACTTAGTGCTGTGATAGTATTTTTCTTGTTACGTAAAATATAAGATATTCCTCAATTTTTTAATGATTAATTAAATAAAAATATTTTGTGTATAAAAAAAATTTTCAACTTGAAATACATCAATTTAAACAAAAAAAGGGGACTTACAAAGTTTCCATATTTGTATTTGTATAATAAATAAAGGCAGTTTTAGAATAAAATTATATCAAGCAAGCTTTCCAATCCAGTATTTACATATTTAATGGATTATTTGATAACATCTTAATTGTATTGAGTAATTCATTAGTAATAATTGTACCAATTAGTGGTAATTATTTAAAATAAATACCTCAAATATGATGTAGTTGTTCACCACTTGCTTATGATTATGAAAAGTAATTAATCTTACTAAATAATTTAATAGATATTAAAAAAGTTGATGTAAGCAACTTAACTTGTCTAGTTATTATTGTATATAATTGGGCACAACAGTACAAATATGATAATTTCTGAATATGGGTGAAAACCACAAAGAAAACCCAGAAGTCAACAACAGGTCTAAAACTGGAAACCAAATGTGATGAAATGCACCATTATGACAGTAGATAAATATAGACAATTAAGTAGTTCCTGAATAAAAGATAAAAAAAAGCTAGCATAATGTATAATAATAATAAAGCACAGACAGGCCACAGGTTATTGTCATTGTGGAATGGACGTGATAGATAACACAGATGATTGTTGCTAGTTTGTGGGTGTGCTTTTGAGGAAGTAGTTTATTACCATTAAATGTATCTTTGATAACATGCTTAAAAGGACAGAAAGATTTTTTTCAATTGACTAATCTTGCAAGCTGAGTAATGCTTAAATTTGTACAGTACTCTGTAACCTTGCTTCCAGAAGAATATTTTTTTTATAAAAGTTACACATGCATGCATCAAAAAATGTTGGTATGAAATTACATTACAATTTTTATCTTGATGTTAATGTTGAACATTTGAATCATTACAACTATTAAAAAATTAACTTTTTTATAAATAGGATTAGTAAGGAAATAAGCAGACAGGTTTCATGATGGTAAAAAAAATAGCTTTAATTAAAAAATACAAATGATGTGTTGCATATTAAAATACATATTAAAGGAGGGGATCCACTTACTTTGGATAGTTTACTGGCTACTCTACTAACCTCCATGATGGAAACACAACAATGGAAAGAATTTTGCTATTTAAAAAGTGATGTTGTAAGTACAAACAGACATACAAGCACAATAAGGTGGTATCTGCGGAGTTGTTTCTTATATCACCACCTACTTATGACTGGTACTTGCAACTTACAATCTGCTGGCAAAAAAGCTTGAAGCTGGCTGCTAGTCTCGGAAATTGTTAGACAATATGATTGATATTTCATCAGAATTGTAAAAAAATCTGTCTTACGGAAGTACAAACTTAAAAGAACAACTTTAGCACTTTATTACTGCACTGTTAGTATAGTGCTGTAAGCCGCTTGCCCAGTTAGGGATACACCACCTTACCTATTCCTGCCACAATGTTGTTGACTATTGTTGACAATGTTTGGCAATGTCCTGTACCGGTTCAGAGGGTAGGGTAGCCGGTAGACTTGCACAACAAAGTTATGTTTCAATATCAAAAGATTAACAATCATCAACATTGAAGATTTATATGAGTGTATTTTAAATATTCATTTTCCATTGATGTTATAATATTAGATAAATACATAGAGGTCATCACCACTCGCACGTCTTCTAACATTTTTTGCCACCATCGGCATTGTTCTATTGTTTCAATTATAGCTAACAAAAATTTTCAGTTAATTTTGGCAAGAAAAAGAAAATTTTGTTATAAACAGATAACAGATGAAGCATTTCTTTCACATTTGGACTATAACACCCGCATCATCGTATCATTTTAAGTTATTGAACATAGATCTTGAAACCGAAACTTAGAAACATTATTGAGATAAATGTCAATTGGCTTTTAAATTTTTAAGTCGGTTCACACATGCGTCAGCCACATAATATCGCAGCGACAAAATGTTTTCAAGCAGTGGTTATGAGTATATATACAGAGTTAAATCTTTATTAAATTAACCATTTTGTTGGTCGAGGGGTTAGCGTCCTCGCATAACTCATCCGACCACCTGCATTGTTCGATTCCGGACGGGGACAGGGGCGATGTGGCTAATGGTTGCCGCGATGCAGTCACAATCACAGACAACTGTACCAAACTCGGTATTAGCTTTGTGCGGAGTGTTGGTGCTTCAAGGATGGAATGTGTCTGCATTATAGTCAGAATAATTGGCGCTGGTGGTTGCCTTGTTGCGATGTGGTCGCGTAGTTATAAGTATTAACCATGTCGTCGATAATGTCGGCAAAATGTAGTTCGTGTGATTCTATTAAATTTATTTTCAACGTAACCGGCCGCAATTTTGTGTTTTTTCCTTTATCGTGTCGTTGTGTGTATCAAGCCTTAGAGTAGACAGCTATAAATAATGTTGGAAACTTGATACTACTAGATACTAGGAGCACATATTTTCTCATATAGTTAGGCTTGGTTTCACTAATTATTAAATGGAAAATGGGAATATGGGAATAGATTTGGTTATCAGGCAGCACGCACAAGGCGAGCGTGCGTTTATTTTATCAATAACCTACCTAAAATCGACCCTTTGTCATTTGATCTGGGTTTGCTTTTTAATTATCAATTTTAACAAAGGTAGCTAATGTTAGGAGTGCAGTGCTAATATAATTTGGTAAACATGCCACATAATTCCCCGTTATTATTATTAATTTATATTTTACCGCCTCGTTGGCCGAGTATTTAGTTAGTGGAAACGGTATTTGTGTGGTGAACATATAAATGTCTATATTTCTATGTCTGGGTGTTCATTAAATTTATCCCAGTAAGTACTAGGTATTCGCTCTTGTCAGTTTTAGTTACGATGGGATATAAATGGGCGATGATTTTTGAAAAAAGGCTATGCTTGATCTCGGTTCTTTACATGTAGTGTTTACATCTATTATCTTTGACATCTTAATAGAAGCAAAAAATGTAACAGCAAACTAAACATTTAATTTTATTACATTTCTAGATGTTTTCGCCTGAAAATTACCAATCGCGAAATAACTATAATATAACTTCCAATAACTATTTATGTATCCGTTTTATAGTTTCAACTTAACGTTAACAATTTTAAGAAATGATGTATACACATACATATAAATACCTTTGTGCTAATTTTTCGTTAAGTTTTAAAATGCAGTAAATTTAAATTCATTTTTGAAAGAAAAATCGGTTTATACTATTAAAATAAAGTACTGGTATTTTTCCAAGGGAATCGCCTTAAAATGGGTAATTAAATACGACCATAGTTAAGTCGTTGATGTTCACTATTTTTTTTTAATTTAAGGGAGATATGCGGTTACTCGTGCCGAACTCGAACAATACCGTGTCAAAAGTGAAGCTCGAACAATGCAACAATGGGACGCGTCAGTCTGTTATGGCACATAAACTGACTACGTGATTGAGAGTCGGTATATATGACTATTTAACTGAAAACAGATGCGTATTTTCCTGGACAGAGCCCTTACCATGACTTTATGACTTGTTTAGTTTACTATACTCGCTAGCGTCTTTATATAATATATATATTACTAGCGGCCCGCCCCGGCTTCGCATGGTTAGGAAATTTAAACCTTCCTCTTCAATCACAAAAATCAAATCAATCTATTAAAAAAACCGCATCAAAATTTGTTGCGTAGTTTTAGAGATTTAAGCATACAAAGGGACATAGGGACAGAGGAAGCGACTTTGTTTTATACTATGTAGTGATTTGAATGAAAACTTGGAACAGCGCATATATTAGTAACTAAGGGCTGATTCCACCGGTTATATTGAAAACCGAGTTTAATAAAACTTAGTTCAGCGTAAACGAGTACATTTATCGGTAAAATAATAATTTATAAACTAGTTATTGCAAGTTTTCTTAAAATTAAGAAATTTCTTATCTCCTAAGTTACCTATCACTTGGAACAGTTTAATGAAAAAATGGTTACAATAAACAAAATTTATTTACAATGAAACTGACATTATTGACAATTGATTAAAAGTCTTTTGACGTTGATCGCGTTTAAATTCGATGGTGAATTCTACTCGAAGATCACTATTTAAATTTTCAGACAAAAAGCGCGATAGATTTCGATACATCATTTGTGAACGTAGTCTATACCAATTCATGGTAAAGGCTCAGATTACTTAGAAATGACAATAATTCACACTACTATACTCGCAAAAACAATTGTACCTCTGTGTAAACAACGCAGAAATAGTCTTATACATATTATGATTAAACTTTATATCCTCTTCTAAAGCAAGACACAAACGGCAAAACAATGGAACGGGATGGAATGTTGTGCCTTTAAAAATTCTACATCGCCAACATCCAGGTTGAACTTCGCGGGTTTAGTAGCGTTTCTAAATTGAGGGAAAATTGGTGCTCCGGATAAACCATCACAGTCATCCGGTTTGGGATCAATTCCTGATCAATTCCTGCCCCTATATCGCCAGTGCGTGACGCATGCTGCTGACGTTTTTTGATTTCTAGAGCAGGCAGAAATCCGTAATAGGATTAAAATCCCAGCCTTTCTTGCCAGGCAGCTCGTAAAAGGCGAGCATAGACTTATCATCACTAACACCGTGACATCTGACTAGGTGGTAGAGTTTCGCAGCGACTCGCCCGGATTGGTACCACCGCCTTAACTATTCCTGCCGCCATAACGTCATGACGTGTTCCGGTTCGGAGGGTAAGGTAGCCGGTAAACTTACTTTTGCTCAAGGCCTAACATCCCGACCTCAGGTTGGCAACGCACCATTGCCACCTTTGGTGTCTCTAGGCGGCGTGAATTTCTTACCATCAGGAAATCCGTCTGCTTGTTTGCCTTCCTATAATACATATATATATAAAAAAAAGCATCAGGGCTAAAACACAATATTACCGTTTTTATTGGTGTGTTTTTTGTGAGGTTGAATTGAGCCCGTTCATTTGCTCTAAAATAGTTAGTATATTTTTTAAGGACATGTGCCATGTACTTAAGACAGCGTGCGCTCTGCATGTACCCACGCAAGTTTTCGTTGATCTAATAACTCTGGTATGGAATATAAATCAGAGTTTAACGCAGACGTTTGTATGAATTTATGCAGTCTTGTCGAAGGGGTGCTTCAAGGTCATATGCTATTAGGGCTGCCACAGAAACTAATAGATGTCTGTTATAGCGATATATGATTTTATTTTCATAATTTTCAACATCCTACCAAGCAGAATAGACTGATCGCTACCTTGAGTCAGATATATATCACGATATCGGCAATTATTAATTAATTTCTATTACTGTCGTTCTGATTGAAACGTTAATAAACCTTATATTATGCACTATTACCGCCTATCTTTTTTATGGCATGTGTGACACGAATTCTTATCCCTAATGAAAGCCATATTCAAATTTAATAATCTGATACGTATACATACCAATTGCTTTTATTTATTGCATGTATGCCCCTGCATAAAAAAAGCAAATTGTGTATCCGAAAAGGAAAATTTTAATGATTTCAAGTTTCAACCGATCCCGTCAAAATCATGAAAATATCAACAAATATAATATGATACATATAATGTTTTATACAACCTGTTCCGCCGATTTTCGTTCCACCTGTTCAGTTTTTTGGGAAAAGTTAAAATGTTGTTTTCTTAGTTTCCTTACTGGATCAAAATTATCCTGTATTCGTCTCCTGGTTCTAAGCTATCTGACCTTCAATTTTCAGTCAGATAGAGTCAAACAAAACAGTTTTGTATACAATTAAATATAAATTGACATCCCTAACTTTGACTTAGGAAGAGTGACACATGTTGACGCGTTGACGGCATTGGTATTACAGCGGGATCAGCATTTCGAACCCGTATTACAAGCAGTTGTCAAAAAAGATTTGTCATGCAGTGGTTTTGTGGTTTCAAAATATATGACTGTTTAATTAAAAAAATAACTTCTTTTTCTAAAAATTCCCAACGGTAATTTGTTAGGTATATGAGGACAAAAATAGTTTATTTATATTCTTCTTTGAGTCGTAGAGTACCCAGTTCAGCACATTAGACGTGATATTAGGCTGGAATACAGATATGTAATATCAAAAACTAATCTTGAGAAGTATCTTCATTCCCATATCCCCGAACAGGTAGGCAAAGGAACAATGTCGGGCAATGTTATTTATATTAGAAAATTGAGAGTACACACCTTTTTCTTTGTTGCCCGACCCGGGGATCGGTTCCGGGACATCAAGAATTCAAGTCCGACGTCAGTCCACATCGGCAAAATTTAAAGGAAAACCAAAACTACTATCCAATTTTGATTATTTGACCAAAACATTTTTTTCCAAATGTATCTATTTATTGTACAAACACTCTTACTGTTTTGCTAGAAGACTAATTTTATAAATTCCAGACAATGGTGGTGATTCTGCTGTTCACAAAATACCTACTTAAACTTAATTTAGATGCATGATATATGTATTTTCCAAATGAAACAAAAACAAAAGAGACATTAAAAGTGTTTTGTCTCTTTCTATTACTATCGTTGAAAGAAGATAGCGATAACTTAAAATTAGTATAGAGTGCGCAACAAAATTACCACCAGTGAGAATCACATCAACGCTACAGAAGCTACCGGTCCAAGACGGTCAAATATGACGGTCAGCCGATGATGATTCACCGCTCTGTTGTTTATGGTAATGTGCAATACGTAAAACGTGATATAATTGTACAAAACAATTGTTATTGTCAATTATAATGCTAATTCAATTGCATTATAAATAATTTGTTACTTGAGTATCGAGGTCAGGTTATTATGTACTCGTTTCATATTAACTGTAACAAAGTTGAGTTTTGTAATGTTTAATGAGAATAAAGCATTAACTTAACTTTTCCCCGTTTTGGTCCACGCCTCTTTGCAGAATAGAGCATCTGCCAGGCGTAAAATGCGAGCATATGCTTACCGTCACTAACACCATAACATCCTACTAGGTGGTAGAGTTTCACAGCGACTCGCCCGGATTTGTATCACCGCCTTACTTATTCCTGCCTCCATAACGTCAAAGCTTGCAGTTGACGGGTTCCAATTCGGAGGGTGGGGTAGCCGGTAAACTTTTTTTGTTCGAGGTCTAACATCTCGGTCTCAGGTTGGCAACGCACCATTACCACTTTTGGTGTCTCTAGTCGGCGTGAATTTCTTACCATCAGGAAACCCGTCAGCTTGTTTTCCTTTCATATCATACAATTTTTTGTGGGAATAGCCCTTTGTCAATTGCTGAATATACGCTTCCTAAAGTATGTGTACGAGTATACTGAATAAGTCGTGCTATTATAATGTACCTAAGCGTTATTACAAGTGAACTGAAACTAATTATCACTCCTACTTTTTTGGCAATTGACATTTTTGATTGATTTTTGACAATTGAATTGAAAAAAATTCCGAAAGAAAAGGTTTTATTTATGTGATAACGATAAGATAGCGAACAACCACGCGCGAAAAACCCGATGGTAAGAGATAATCGTTGCGTGTAGACATCATAGATGTTGTAAGTCCGTCGCTGTCTTGTGGCTCAGAAGGTCAATTATCATGCAAGTTTACCAGGTACTTTACCCTCCGGATCGAAATATTACTTATGGCGGCAGGAAAGGTGAGGCGGTAGATCCCTACCTGGTTGAGTTGCAACGCTAGTATACCACCTTTGATCTCAGTGGCGTCTCACCAAACCTGATTTTTTGGGCTATATTTACTTAAACTCAAGCTGAATCACCATAATCTTAGAGTTAATCATGTTTATTTTTGACGTTTAAACTTAACTTCACGCCT
>NJDD01004700.1:69896-84717 GCA_002245505.1 Calephelis nemesis | reverse complement strand
CCCTTGACTGACTTGCCGTGAGTAGGTATATAAAATGTCGGCATGAATTCAATAACAAAGGAGTTGGACTACTGGTAGAATTCTTAATACTGTGCTTTGGGGTTAGATCTGTTTGCGTAATCTGGCACATTTTTTAAGGTAAATCCATGCACTTTTCCAGAATACACTTTTATATATATCCTATATATAAAATTCTCGTGTCACAATGTTCGTTCCCATATTCCTCTTAAACGGCTTGAGTGATTTTCATGAAATTTTGTGAGCATATTAAGTAGGTCTGAGAATCGGCCAACATCTTATTTTTATAACCCTAAGTGATGAGGGTGAATCTTTTTCATACCCCTTAGTGATAAGGGTGACTCATCCCATTTTTTCATAGCAGAACAACGTCTGCCGGGTCAACTAGTATATATATATTTGTTTTTTGTATGGTTTTAATTATTAAGCCTTGATGATGCTGTGAAAAGTGAAACCGGTTCGCTAAAGTATAACATTAAGTGTTAAATAAAATGTATTGTGGAAAAGTACAAAAGTTTACCTTAAAAAGTTCGTATACAATGGAATTCCACCAAGTGTCGACGATGAAAACTATGAAGTGGTATATGTTACTTATGCAATGTTATTTGTAATTTGAAGCGATTTTGTTGATTTGTTTGTGCCTCTTTCTTGTCGCAACAGAGAAATTGAAGACTTACTTTGACGCGAAGTGACACAGACAAATTTTTATCATGATATAAGCTAATATAAAGCTAAAAGCTAATTTAAAAGGCGGGCGTAGCCGCAGTCAAAACTCCGAATAATATAGTTTTTTATTCCTTTATGTGCTGCCTAGTAGACGTTACCAGAATATAATACAAGAATAGACGAATATAATCTGTATAAACTAGATTTGGATCAAGGACCAGTAGCGATTTCAATTTAATTAACATTGAAACATTTCCTTTAATAAAACCAGAAGCATAAAAAGAAAGTTGTAAAATAAAATTGATTTCAAATGTCATTAGTTTGAAGTATGTAATGTTAATTTAAATATCGTAAATTAGATTTCATCTACACATTAATCACGAGCGTGAAATCCGGCAGACAATTATCCAGCGTCTAAACCTAGTGAATTAAAACCTAATAACGTGTTTAACGATCCATCATCCGCTCAAAACGCGGCTTAATTCCGAAAAACATTTGAAATGCAAATGGCGTCAGCATACAGCTGTTTGCCGCCTAAATGTAAACGAAATGAACGCGACACATGCTGAATTTCGGGGGTAGCTGCCTAAAAATAGAGCCTGTTTTTAACCGAATTTAAAAAGAGGAGGAGGTTATATGTTTGATTCCTACATTACCTAATTTCGGGAGATTATTATTATAAGATTATTCGGGATTGGATATGCCCGGTTGGTAGAAGGCTTGGCCCTTATCACTTACATCTCCAACACGTCATCTCTGACACCTGCAGGAGCGTTTTAGTTTTTTGCACTCTACCGATTCCCCTTGTGGTTTCAACCGCAGCTCTGTACTTCGTTTTTCCGGTAGACGCTCTTATTGTTATTCTAAATCTTTAACTTTTCAATCAGTCAAATTATGGAATTCCCTTCCTGTTGAGGTTCGTGACAGCCCTTTTTTACCTACTTCTAACAAAGATGAAAGAAATATTACTTTTCTTTGACGCAATAACAAACTCGTATATCCTACAAAGATATTTTTAACAATATAATCGTGTCAATTTGATGGTTTACATACTCAATTTTTACATTTATGTTTCTTCATTACTTTTTCCTTCCATTTTATTTTTATAACTTCATTATTTTGGTTTGGCTGGAATAATTTTGTATAGTTATAGAGATAAGTTCGCCTTTGATGCATTTTTACTTCTTCTGTATTTTGTATATTTTGCTTCTTGTGAACAATAAAGTATTAAATAAATAAATATTTTTTTAAGATTTTAGCAAGCGTGTTTCATTTTATTTTTAATTCAATTGAATATGTTTCCACTCTTACATGAAAGATTTTGATAAACCTTGATTAGATTACAATTGAAACCCACAAATAAAGAAAATTTTAATAAAATTAGTCCAGCAACTATGACGTGATGTACCAACAAATTGATCTGGTTGCATTTATTTAAATGTGTGTGTTAACAACAAATCTTTAATAAATAATAAAAACAATCACTTTAATTATATCTGAATATTATTTTTTATGTCATGAATCAATTACTTTTTTTCCGTGTTGGTCCGGGCTCCTTTATAGAATAGACCATCTGCCTTCCTGCCAGGCAGCTTGTAAACGACGAGCATAGGTTTACCGTCACTAACACTGTGATATCTGACTAGGTAGAGTTTCGCAGCGACTAACCCGGATTAGTACCACCGCCTTACCTATTCCTGCCGCCATAACGTATATTATGTATAGCTTAAATACGTTCACATTTTGGTTATATGTGATACCATAGCAAAAATGCACAAGGATCTCCTTATGGTAAGAGATACCATAGATGTTGTATAAGCGTTGCTGTTTTTTGGCGACGGCGTTAGGCCAATGTGCATTTACTATAGTAATAGAATATGTACATTGTACGTAAAAAGGAAAAAAAATATTCTAGAGAATTTGAATTCTCTAAAAACACGAGAGAAGCTTTAAGCAACAAGTAGTAAAAATACCTAAATTTGTTTCAAATGAAATGATTCAAACATTTAATTATGTAGCTATTCATCAGGATAATCTCTTCAAATGAAATTATCTGAAAAATTCTTTCAGATTGGAATTTCAATTTGAAACAGCTTCACAATAACGGCGTTGGTTACAAAAAAAGTAATTCTGTCGTTGTTTATCCCTACCATTCATGGTATCTAACCACTGATTAAATATTTAGCCGACTTTTAAAGGAGGTTCTGTATTCGACCTGTTTATAACTCGTATGGTAGTAGTAGGTACTATTTAAATTACTCACTTCGGCTATATTCGTCAAGCTTCGGAAATCCGAATGTATTTTAAAAATGTCTATAACATGTTATTACATAATTCATCATTTTGCTTAAATTTAGATTAGAAGAGCTAATTTAAAAATAAAAGTATAAAGTGTAAAAAGAGTAAAAATCGCAAAGTCGAAGCGCATACTTTAAATAGTAATTCTGTATATTTGTTTGTTTGTAAGTCTCTATGTGTGCGATCATCTTAAAAAGTACTGATTCGATTTAAATGGAATTTTTCTGTACTGGATTTCAAATTTAGCTTTTAGCTATTACTGTCAGCTTAGTTCACGTGATAACGTTAGTATTTTAAGCGAATATTATATAGATAAAAAAACAAACAAGCACATGAATTTTCCGTTCATAAGAAAAAACTTAAAGACTTTAACTAAAGCTTAATCTGGTGACAAACTAATACTGGCTGGGATGCAGCCAGTATTAGTTTGTCACCAGATTCCTATTCCAGATTCAACTCGATAATGACGAGGACTGAAGTTACAAATGTAGAGGGGATAGCTACGGTGCAGTTGTCAGCATACTTACAATATTGAAGAAAAAACGAACTGATGAGTTTATAAATAGTACCTAGTACAAACCAGGGTTTTGACATTGCAGCCTCAGGTTGAAAATTAACAATTAGCAGCTTTGTTTTTTAATTCTATGTCAAAATTTATCCACGGAAAGAATCCCTTTTATATAAATAATATAATATTTACTAGCCGAACCGGCACACTTCTTATTTTTTGACATACTGACAACTACAATCAATTTGTATGTACTTTTCCTATTTTCCCGGTTTTTCTTTTTATAAAAACCTTCTGATGATAACTAACGCAGCAAAAAAAGAAAATACGAAACTAGTCAATCCTTTCGAGCGTGATGCAATGGTCCAGGTAAATGAGGATTCATGTATATTGAAAGATTTAATTTGATAATTATTCAATCCTCGGCAACATAAACTTTTCAAAACACATACATACATAAATATCTTCACGCCAAGTCCCTTACGGGTAGGCAGAGAGTATCGCGAGCCAGACCTCACGATCCTGAAAAACTATAACCAGATTAGGTGAAGTTAGAAATTACCATGAAGCTTGGTTGCTATGCTAGTTTAATAATTTAAAATGTCATGTTTTGAAGATATTAAAATGCATTTCCTTTTTGAATGAATTTCAATTCCCTTAGTTTATGAAAGTCTGATATTTGAATAGTGCCTACCGCCTACCAATATTTTAATGGTTCATTATTTGAACAATATTTGCGGGGTGAGTTTGGTTGAAATTGAACCTTAACACCTGGATTTAAATGCGACAATGCGTTGTAAATATCGTTTATAATTTGACGAGGTTTGTGATAATTGCCAAGGCTAATTGGAATGAAGCATCGGATGGCCGTACGAATGTTGCATTTACTATGCTACAGCATTTTCAACTTTATAACTGTAGTAGTAAGTCGAAATTAGTTTGCGAAGTGCCAAAGCCAGGTAAATATTTTTTATGGAGCAATTGAACGCAAATTAAATTTAACGTAATTTGCAGAAGGTTCCTATTTCTATGATTTAACATTTTTAACTACTTTATTAGTAAAATAAAAATGTGAAAGTATCTAGGTAGACATAGTCTGGGTATGCGAATAGGTAGACAGGCGTATAACCAGGGCAACCACGAATAACCGAAGACACTAAGTCTCACATTGTGATAGGTAGCAAACCAATCTCTAGCTGGGCAAATTTCCAATCCCGGGCAACATTGTTTTTATAACAATATTTTTTTCTGTTTCGGTATTCGAACTCATCCTGGGTCTAGGAAGTCTCAGAAATTCTTGTCTAATACCGAAAAAAATATTATTTATAGAATTACCTAAAGCATGTTGAATCTAGACATTATTACTCCTAACTATTTGGCAGGATTACGTATTTCAATATATTAATTCCAATGAAAAATAATAAATGGTAAGTTAAAAAATTGAGTAGTCTTCAAGCCTAGGAACTGCTAAAACAACACCATAGATGTCATAAGTGGTAAACGACAGAATTTGCGAAACGAAATATGACAATAAAACAATAACGGCAGGGTTAGGTAGAGCAGTGGATTCCTTTCATTTGATTTCCTACAGGTATACATATATACTTCGTATACCTGTATACATATATACGTCGTATATGTATACATGTATACATATATACTTCGTATATGTATCCCTGTAAAGGCACAGCACTTTACCACTAGTGGGTTTATTGGAACCATTTAATCTATGCTCGTCTCTTAGCTGTCAGTCAGGTGGCAGACAAAATATTGTACACAGGGTAAAAAAATTAAATATATATTACTACTAAATAAATAAATGAATCATTTTCATTTTTCATTAAATAAGCTATACTTTTAAGAGAAAACTACATATTCTTAAAGTTTACTACAATTTGTATTGAAAGTTTTCATGCTAAAACTTCAATAACTATTGTATAGTTTATTAGCTAGGGCGGGGGCGGGCGGCGCGGTTATATAAATTCTTGCTGAACTTTACCTACATATGAAATATTTTAAGAGCTACACCTGTATGTCACAAGTATTTTATTTCCTATGTGATAATAATTTGTTAAAAAAACATCGTCGGGCTCTCTATAGGATTTACATATTTTTAATACTACTCTAAATCTAAATCACCTCTGTCTAGTAGTTCGGTGTACGACTTGAATCCTTAGTGCCGGATTCGGTTCTGGGTCGGGCAATAAAAATAACTGTGTTTTTTCAATTATTAAAAAAGAATACATTTCTGGAGATTGGATAAAGGCTCGGTTGGTGATAGACTTGCCACCTATGTTAATGTCTACGGCTAATCGTGAATGCCCTGATTGTACCTCTGCCTACCTCTTCGAGGACAAGGACGTGTAAAAACCTTTATTTAAAATGGTATTTTTTATTATTAAATTGGTTTTATGAACAAGTAACCCTTACAAAAAACACAACCTATCAGAAAGTGTATTATATGAAAACAAAACTGCGCAGATGAAGAAAGGGTGTAAACTAGTTTCTTTAATATACCAGAGCGAGTTATTACTAACATTGCGGTACCAACGCTCTTTTCCTTTTAAAACTTTTCAAGTATTGACGGGTTTTAAGTACAGTCTCACACTTTAGTTGTTTCAAATAAAAATGCTCAGTTTATTGGTCCCTGGTTCTTTTAAAGAATATACTAAGTATTCTACCGTAAATACTTTGTTTTTGTTTATTGAAGGTTGTAACAACTAATACTAATACATCAATAAACGCACTTTATAAATTAGTAAGAGTTTGTGCAATTCTGTGTTTGGACAGTCAAAAAAAATCTGTATTTTATGTTATTGTTGTAAAATGTTTTTTTCATTAAAGTGTATGTAACACTTTAATGAAAAAAATGTTTTTTTTTCTTTCTCAAAAAAACATTTAATACTGTAATGATTTTTTATATTTATATTATTTTTATTTTAGATATACTAACAAGCGAACAAGCACTCGGTTTTTTTGGTGGTAAAAGACAACAGCAGCCTATTGATATATACTCTAATTCGTCACTATACTGTGGCTATGTTTTTAGGTCAATAATGCAAGTATTCCCTCTCGTCAGTTTGGCTTTCCTGTGTAGAGCTACCTGTGCCTTCTAGGCAGCTACTAAGGCATGAGAAGTCATTACCAATAAGACCACTGGCGGAACACTGCCTTGCGGCAACTCGTCCAGGTAGGAATGCACCGCCTTACCTTTTTCTGCCACTATAACGATAGCGTTATGTTCCAATCCGACTGACAGTGTTGCCATCTGGTAGTTGAAATGAGTTTTTGAAGTGAAACTTCTTTATCGGGGTTGGAAAAAAATTTAGTGTAACATTTTTTCGTTACGCGTCACATTTTTTCGTTATCCCTACCACGCGTGATTCGAAGTATAATTTCTCCAGCGGAGTAGGGATTGACAATAAACTTTGTTTAACCAATTTCTGTAAAGTTGCATATAGTAAATTATTTTTTGAAAAATAACGTCATAAAGAAGTTTCACTTCTTCACTTCTTACGAGTGTACGCTAGTACACGCACACATTTTTTTTAAATGTTGTGATAAGCTTTTATTTGTTTTGACTGTTCACAGTAGTATTCTAATTGTATCAAATAAACTCAAATGCAACAGGATAATGTTTGGAATATTAGAGGCTGTCATAATATTTTCAGTATAATAACATGTCATTGTAATCAAACTTAAACGTGTATGCTCTTAAAACTGGCTTAATCGGTTGAAATTGACTGCTTCA
Source organism: Calephelis nemesis (assembly GCA_002245505.1). Taxonomy (NCBI): domain Eukaryota; kingdom Metazoa; phylum Arthropoda; class Insecta; order Lepidoptera; family Riodinidae; genus Calephelis; species Calephelis nemesis. The sequence continues at coordinate 77,476 of NJDD01004700.1, read as the reverse complement.
AAATAGATTTGCAAAATTCTTCTTAAAAAATAAACTCAATTCGAAAACTAAAAAAAGTTTGTAAAAAATATCGTTAACCACTTTTCGACACAAGTGTATTTCACACTGATATGACACTCGCTCCACATTCACCACTGTGGTTCATTTCAAACCAAATCTCAGGGATGAGGGAGATACTCCTATTTAAATGCTTCTACATTTAATATATTTCAAAGTGTATTAGTTGATAGACTTATATAACATTTAAAGTAAAAGTATCTTCACGCCCATATTCTCAAAGTGGTAGGCACAGGCACAACCAGTGTCCCCACAACTGAAGACATGAAGACATTAAGCCCAACCATGTGATAGGTGGCAAACCTATCGCCAACCGGGCACATATACAATCCAGGGTAAAGTTATTAGTAGAGTTCATTAGAAAAATGGAAATAGACATTTTCTATTTTTTTTTGTTACCAGACCCGTTGAGCGATCCCGTAACCTCAAGATTTAAAGTCTGACGCCGGACCGCCGGACCACAGAGTCGATAGAAAAATAAAACTTCATTGGTGGCAATTCAGCACCGTAATTACTATACTAATTTTAAATTATCATTATCCTCTTTTAACTAACGTAATAAGAAACACGTTTACTGCTGCCAGATAAGTTTTCCTGAGACATTTCTACAGACACGTTCAATGTATTGTTGGGAAAACGATGATTGAAAACATCAGAAGTTAATGTGTCCGGACTAATTTTATACGTTCCATCTCTTTTTGTTTTCTTGGTGAAAATAAGATTAGTTAAAGCGCTCAGCAGAATTACTAATGATATGTTACTTAGAATTAATATAAAAGAATGTCTTGAAAGGTTAAAATGAAACTTTACATATACCAAAAAAACTCAACTCAGCCTCAGGTGATAACTTACCACTAGCAAATCCATCTGCTTATTTGCCTATCAAGTCATTTTAAAAATGAATGTTGCTCCATACTTCGCCGGAACATTAGGTAGAAGAAGGTACTGCAAAGCAACTCACTGATATCGGTACCATCTTACCAATTCCTGCCACCAGTATACAGGTACAGTAGTATCATTGTCGAATTTGGAAACAAATAATTTGGAAGATAGATTAGCCGGTAGTTTTGGCCTAAGATTTTGGGACTAATATAGCAGCGCATCAATTATATTTCTAGTATCTTACAGGCTACAATTGTCTCTTACCATAAGAGGACACGCTTATTTGTTCGCTATCTTATAACTCATAAAAAATGTTTCTTTCTCGTTTTTGAAGTGAAAACTTCTTTAGCGGCGTTGCGCACTTTTTTTTGGAATGGGTAAAAACTTCTACACTCGCGTCAGATCGTCAGAACGTAAGACGGCGCGAGATCTAAAATAAAATGTAAATTAATTGCTGTTTATGTATTGCTTAGATATTTCCGAAGAGTATAGGATTCGCAATATACCTATCATTACATCCTCAGAAAACAACATGATAGATACGTTTAATATCAACAGACATTGCTCTATTTGTTCCATCTTGAAAATATTTTGTGTTCTGTTCTTGAGCAATGTTCGCTGTACAGATAATATGACGACGCTCCTAACCGTCACGTGTTCTTACTTTAGCGAGTTTTTGTCAAGCCAGACCCAAGTTATTCATATGAAAATAATGTATGAGCATAAATGGTAGTACTTTCATACTGATAATTAAAACAATTCATGCAATATTATTCCTTAACCATTCCGAAATACCAAAAATATGCAACGTTAATATTCACGTTTTCACTTCTGCCGGCACTCCCGGAGTGCAACCCGTCTTTTTTTACAAGAACCACTTGAGACATCATCTTGCAGTTTTATGTACTCTTAATACCTTACTTGCTTGTTATGTAAATGACGTAAACTTGGGACATCACCGTCCCACATGTCAAACGCACCCTTTTAACTTGAGACAAAGTTGGTCGCACAAATTACGCTGCAAGTTTGCAGGCCGTCCGCAAACAGCAGGTCTGTATTTCAGGTGTGTGTAATTGCCTTAATTAGGCCATCATTTTGACCCCGGGTAACGTTTCTAATACGTTTGGTAGTGCTTTTTACCTAACTCTAAAAAGGAGTAAGAATGTGTCTTTTGTATTAAGGTAGCCGGTAAACTTACTTTTGCTTGAAGCCTCACATCGTGGCCTCAGGTTGGCAACGCACCATTACCACCTTTGGTGTCTCTAGGCGGCGTGAATTTCTTATCATCAGGAAATCGGTCTGCTTGTTTGCCTTCCAATATCTTAAAAAAATGTTTGTTAATCACGTAGATTACTCAAATCATATTTATTGCACAAAATTGGGTTATACAGTGTGAAAGAAAACGCAGGATATTGCATTCCTATTTCGCCATGTAAACTATACAATTACCTGTTTAGTACAAGTTTATAAACATTAATGTAAAAAGTTAATAAAAATAAGAATTAAAATTATAACTATGTGGTTATTAAATTGACAAACTGATTATATAATTTCAAAACTATAAGTTAGTTGATAGAAGAAGGCGTTACTTTGCGGAAATCCATACTTAAATCCAAATAAAATTATTTGATTTGCAATTTTCCGCCAAAAAAATGTATACGTTTTGTCACGCCATTATACGTATACATTTTTTTGGTTACTATTATAACTAAAGTTAGCTTTTTCAATTCAGCTACTAGGAGTCAAGTCAGAAAAAGTTTTGCCAACAAAATTTCATTTCGACGATTCTTTTGTCAAAAGGCAGGTCATGACCAGAGTTGGTCTCAGTTTTATTAAGATCCGTTACACAATTTTTGATTATACCTACATTTTCATTAACCTAAATGTGATTATAAAATTTGTAATTTTTAATTATATTCGGGTTAAAAAGTTTGTGGCATAGGAAACGGAAGTAGACAGTTCTTCTGATGTTTACAAAAAACAGATACCAATATATAGCGTAATAAAATTGTCATTTGTACGCTACTACAGGTATCTTATAGCATAGAGTTAGTAAATACGACTTATAGTAAGGATCTAAAGTCACATTAGCAAGTCCACTACCTAACCAGTCACTACCGTACGAAACGATAACACAGCAATTGCTACCACTGACGTTATAGCAACAGGATAAGCTGGTCCTAACTCAAAACAACCACTCCGCAGAATTTTGCCCTTTCTTGAACTATCTACCACCTAGTGTTTCATATGTCATTGGAAAAGGAAATCTACTAATTATGTTCATGCAAAAGTGTGTATGTTTTGAATATAATCTAATTTTATGTTAACGGTTTTAAAATGTTTGATAAATTTTAGCATGAAAATATGTTTTACAGAGTTTGGAGGATGCTTTTTATTTTATTACTAGCTGTTCCCGCGAACTTCGTTCCGCCCGTTCAGTTTGTATGGGAAAAATTAAAATGTTGTTTTTCCCAGTTTTCTCACAATTTAACAGGATAAAAAGTATCCTATGTCCTTCTCCCGGTTTTAAGTTACCTCCCTACCAATTTTCAGCCTAATCGGTGTAGCCGTTCTTGAGTTATAAATAATGTAACTAACACCACTTTCTTTTATATATATAGAGAAGATTTCAGTGGCTAATGTGTAGTTGGCAGTATTATTCAAAAGCCGTTGTTTACAAAATTGACCTCGAGTTGAATAAATACTTATTAACTTCATTGACACTGTTTACATTTAAAATAATGCAAGCAAACAAATATGGCGCTGTAAGTACTGACTGTAATATTTTTCAATGAGTTTATTATTCGTGGAAAGTCTCGTTTTTAAAATGACGAAAAATTAAGGGCTGTATAGCAGAGTACGTGATTGTCACCTAACTCCTAAACGGTTTGACCGATTTGGTAGAAATTTTGTATATTTATTTCAATAGCTTCCAAAACTGTTTTTAAAATATAATTAGACCAGGTAGGTGGCGCTACTGTTGACATGTCACCAGGGCGGTAAAAAGTTCACCGTGTCAGTTAATATATTAATTATGTTGTTCATCGTAAGTTTGATGAACAACATAACTTTTATTTATTACTATTTACTGTGCCTTCACGCGTTCACTGAAGATTATTAAGAAGGCTTCTCCTGGATTTAGACTGCCCGAATCCATCGCAATCGGCTAAGTAACTATCTACAAAAGAAGTTGGAAGTTACATGTTTGACTCCTATATTTTTTAAAGTCCGAAACTGTTTAATTTTTTTATTTGAAAGAGTGTACTCCTGAAGTCATTATATTATTGCCACCAAGTCTAGATCTGATGAAGTAATCCCTGTGATCGAGGAAAAAAATGCCTTTTTTATTAAATCGGAGTCGATTTTACGTATGTCGGGATAAAATCAACTTATGTCACTTTCCTTGAAAGTACATCCCGTCCATACTACCAAAAAAGAGAAGAGAGATTTTTGAGGTCTTTTTGAAAGAAATACACCCTACAGAAAAAAAAACGTTTTATTTTGATAGACCATACAAAATTAACATAATAAATTTAAATAAATAAAGTATACCCCTAGACAAGTCACACAAATTCAATCTAACACCAAAGTAAGCAAATTGTTTGCTTGTATTATGGGTGTTAGTCAACGATTGTAATAAATAGAAATATTTTAATGAATTCCAAAGTAATTTTAATAAACAAGCAGACCCGGCAATGCATATATTTAAATGTTCGTCACAAAAATGCCTGCCCCCTTCGGGAATCGAACCCGAGCCTCGCAGTTAGGCGTTATGAATTTAAGCGTGTACGCTAGCTACTCAAGAAACGAGGCGGTCTATATAATATAATACTAAAATCTAGCATTGGAACAGAATATAATAAACTAAATAATCCAAAAACCAAAAATCTTCAATAACCTTCCTCAAAACCTATCCATAGCGTAACTAAAATCATTTTAATCATGTCAGCTTTTAGACAGAATTTTCGTATCGAAATCTGTGGACCTCTACTAAAGAGGCAATTCAATCTTGTAACCCTATATTCCATAGGAAGTTAAAAAGAATTCAAAAACTTATCTAAAAAGCTGGAAAAGTGGTGAAATTGAAATTACTGCCAGTTCTTTATGAATTACTTGTTCAGGTAATAAATAAAAGTGTAAAGTGCAATATCGCTAATATCCCTGAGCGCTTGCAGAAAAATGTCTTAGAGCTGGATCTATAGAAGTAATTTCCCGAGGGGCGCTTGCGAGTCGGTCGTCGGGACAAAACGTTTGGTATTAATACCCCCCCCCTTCTTACTCTGGCTTAATAAATAAAGCCACAAGCTCCATCATTAAAATCTTAAAAAATTCTAGCATGCAACCTGCAGCTTAGCGTGCGTAAAAAATATTTTATCTGTACCCCGAAAATAATAATTGACATTGACGGCATGAAAATGGCTTTTTACAATGTTTTGATGTAATTCTCTGATAAATATTTAATATTTGTCGAGCTTCTGCTTTGTTTGTGTCGATTACAGAATAAAAATTGTTTTAAAGGACTCTAAAAAAAAGTTCTCAATTTGTCTGCATATATTTATTTCAATTTGATTAAAATAATCGCCTCTCTCGTCATCACTGATTCCTAACATTACATTAGTGTCCGCCATTATCATATTTCAATTTTAGATGCATTAAAAAATCTTGACGCCCATATCCTGCCGCCTAGCCAAAGACACTGTCCCACAATGTGATAGGTGGCAAGGCAACCGGGCACCAATATTAGAAATTTTGAAAAGACACAATTTTCAAATGTTTGTTGCACGTCCCAGTGATTAAACCAAGGACGTCAAGAAGTCAAGTCCGACGCCGCGGCGAACCGCTTGGTGTAGCGCGAGTCTAGTCAGAGGCGATTAGACGCATTTAGTTATTAATATTTAATTAGTTTTTATAATAAATAAGTTTTTTTAGTTAATCTGGTTTATAAAAATATTTTCCTTTTTTAACGTTTAACAACCTGTAACTCTTTACCAGACACGAAAAGATCACCAATCAGGCAATACAATTACAATTGCCAAGCAGGTAATTGTATTTTAATAAACATTTAAGTATTTACATAGCATTTTAGAGATTATCTCTTGCAATTAAAATGTTGAAAATATACTTAAGTGTCTTAGAATCCTAGCCAAACTTTTTTTGCCAGTAAAGAACATGTATTTGAATGTGCTAACCCTGTGCTTATTTTACAAAATGAAAATATATAATGCCATGAGTTTTCGTATACCAAACAGGACCCTCAATTGTAGTTAAACAAAGACCTTATTCAGGCAATTACCCACACCTGGGGTAAAGAGGTCTGTAGTTTGCGGACCGCCGACGAATTTGCCGCAAACTTGTATGGCCCACTTTGTGTCAAGTTTGGGGGCTATATAACATGTGGCGATATTAAGAATCCAAGGAAATGAGCGCATTTATGTAAGTGTTTTCAGTTGAACGAGATCTCGTATATGTACGAGTTTTCAAAGGAATATCCAACGCAGTAGATGTAAGTCTTCTTGCGTTAGTATATTTTCTATTAATTTACTGTTCAAACCGAAACACGCCAATGGCGAGAACTAACGTTATGAATAGTGAGAGTAAGGTAGTGAGTACCAAAGTAAAATAAACTTTGAATGTATTTTTGTGCATTTATTTTTAATCTTATAAATACAAATCAATTGCTATTTGTTAGTCTAGCTAAAACTCGAGACCAGCTAGACCGATTTGACTAATTTTGATTTTGAATTATTTGTGCAAGTCCAGGAAAGATTTAAAAGATAAGAAAAAAGGATAACTATGAAAATATATTAAGTTTTCCCTTACAAACAGAACGGGTGGAACTAAGTTTACCGGGATAGCTAGAGTCTTTGCATTATTGATTGATTTGCATAATTATGAATAAATAAATATCCCTGGACAAGTCACACAAATTGAATCTACCCCAAAGTAAGCAAATTATATGCTTGTGTTATGGGTGTTAGTCAACGATACTATTACATAGAAATACTTAAATAGATACCAGAATACATTTAATTAACACCCGGACCCGGAAATGCAGACACCTAAATGTTCATCACACAAATGCCCCGTCGGGAATCGAACCCGAGCCTCGCGATTCGTCGATGCAGTGAGGCGAGTACGCTAGCCACTCGACCAACGAGGCGGTCAAAGTAGATGTATTAATGTATTTGGTACTTTCGATTTTGAATATATTACTAGGTATTGTCTGTATATATCAGGCTTTGCTTGATTGATTTGTATGTATCACCAGTTATCGTCTGTAAATTTATCAACATATTATAATTATTTAATAAAGTAACGGAATAGTCTATAACCCTTACAGACTTATCTAGTTCTATGATAAAATTATTGAAAATTGTTTCTGAGAGTCTGCGTTATGATGACAAAACCATAACATAATACATAATAGAGAAGATACATAATATAAAACGCACTTTCGTTTGCTTGATAAGAATGTGGATTAAGCTCAGGTTATTCTTGAATGCTGAGCAAGCTACTCGTATTTCTAGGATACTAAATAAAATTACATACCTGGCCCTACTCCATCATAATGGAAGTCATGCAGGTAGATAGTACGTGAGTCCACCGCGTACAGTCTCCCGCGTACGCCATGATGCAGTTCC